>CAUHTR010002057.1:0-65521 GCA_959609185.1 Schmidtea polychroa
AGCTAAAGTCGACTTATGTAACAAAGACATAATAAACTTATTATTTCCTACAAATATTTCACCCACCAAATACCTAACTAGAGATGATATATATTGATTGATCATAATAGTAAACTAAATCACAAATTTCAGTATATCTTACAATAATTTTCAAGTAAATTTGAAGTCCTTGATACAGTTAACTGGTTTCTTAGCACATGTTTTTTAAAAGTTCATCAATGTGTAAATGGAAATATTCTTAGAAAATTATTGAAAAATTATTTAGTCAAATGCATTACAAATTCATCTAAAATTAAACCTATTACTTGATTATTAACCTAACAGTCATTAAAAAAAAATTAATTTTTATTTAAAATTTAACAAATTATCGAGAAATTTAATTAAAATCATCATTAAAACTTTATATTTTTAATAGATCAACATGAAATTCTTAGAAAATATATGAGAAAAATATTTAGTCAAATTCAATTACATTACAAAGTCATATCCTATCACTTTATTATTAACCTAACTGTCATTAAAAATAATTTTTATTTAAAATTTAACAAATTATCAAGAAATTCAATTAAAATCATCATAAAAAACTCTATAAAATAGGTATTTTCTTTTTTAATTTTATATAAGAAAAACCACATTTGATATTTTTAGAACTAGTTTGCCACTATAGTGGTGACCGGCCCTCAAAGGGTTAAATTTTCATTTCTCATCAGATGATAGTTATTCAAAATATCTGACAATAAATTATTAATTTAATTTAAAATTTTGAACTTATATACTTAATTTAGAATTTTAGACCTTAATTACTTTAATTTAAAACTTAACCTTAATTCACCTATTCAATATAATTTAATTTACTTAAGTTTAAAAATTTAGACTTTATTTTAGAACTTAATTGAAAATTTTAGACCTGTATTTACTTAATTTAGAATTTTAGACCTTAATTACTTTAATTTAAAACTTAACCTTAATTCACCTATTCAATTTAATTTAATTTACTTAATTTTAAAATTTGATCCTTAAATTACTAATTTGAACCCTTAATTTACTTAAGTTTAAAAATTTAGACTTTATTTTAGAACTTAATTAAAAATTTTAGACCTTAATTTGCTTATTGATTCTTAATTTACTTAAGTTTAAAAAAATAGACCATAATTTACTTAATTGAAAATTTTAGGCCTTATTATTTTTTTCTAGGATTTTCAATACAAAAAAAAAAGTTGCAACATTTGCGCAATCAAAAAACAACAATATAAAACGACTTGCAATTGCAACCGGGCTACTACCTACTAAACAGCGCCTGAGAAATGAAAATATTTTCAATGACAATTTTACATGAAAATTATGGTCTAAAATTTTCAATTAAGTAAATTAAGGTCTAAAATTTTCAATTAAGTAAATTATGGTCTATATTTTTAAACTTAAGTAAATTAATGATAAATAAGCAAATTAAGGTCTAAAATTTTCAATTAAGTAAATTGATGTCTAAAATTTTAATTAAGTAAATTAAGGTCTAAAATTTTCAATTAAGTAAATTAAGGTCTAAAATTTTCAATTAAGTAAATTGATGTCTAAAATTTTAATTAAGTAAATTAAGGTCTAAAATTTTCAATTAAGTAAATTAAGGTCTAAAATTCTAAATTAAGTATATAAGTTCAAAATTTTAAATTAAAGTAAATTAATGTAAAATTTTAAATTAAATTAATAATTTATTGTCAGATATTTTGAATAACTATCATCTGATGAGAAATGAAAATTTAAAATGAAAACTTTTGAAAAATATTTTTCTATGACAATTTTATATAAAAATTTTTATGAAATTATGTAAATTAAGGGATACATTTTTTAATTAAAGTAATCAATGGTCTATATTTTAAACTTCTATATTTGGTAAACAAGGGCTAAAATAAGTAAATAAAAAGTTAAATTAAAGTAAATTAATGATAAATAGGTAAATTAAGGCTTAAAATTTTAAACTTGAGTAATCAATGGTCTAGAATAATCAAAATTAAAATTTTTAAATTATAGTAATACTTTTAAATTAAGTAAATTAAAGTAGAAATTTTAAAATTACAGTAATAATTTATTGTCAAATATTTTGAAAAACTATCAACGATGAGAATTGACAATTTGAGATGCAAATTTTTTTGAAATAATTTTTAATGATAAATTTAAATAGATTTTTTATGAAATAATAATAAGAGATATATTTAAAAAAAAAGTAATTAAATGCTATATTTGGTAAACTAAATGCAAAAATTTTAAATGAACTAAATTAAAGGATGATGAGAATTGGTAGTAATAATTAAAGAAAATTATGACTAAGTTAATTAGATTTAAAGAACACTACAGTGTTAATTCTAACAATTTTAGAATAATATTTTTTATCAAAGTTTTTATCTTGATTTATTTAATTTTAATTGAATGTAATGACAAAATAGAGCGTGTTGTCTTCAATTTTAATAAATTAATTTGAAAGAATATTTAGATAAATTTTGGTGTCTAAGATATTCATTAGTAAATTTCTTTTAGAGTTGATGGTTTTTGTGGATTTTTATCATTTTCGTGAATTTCATGTGGATTGAATGAATATTTAAAAATTTTAAGTTAGTTCTAAGATAAATTTAATTAATTTCTTGATAATTGGATGCATTTTTATTGATTGGTTTTTTAATTTTAAATAAAAATTATTTTTAATGACAGTTAGGTTAATAATTAAGTGATAGGATATGACTTTGTAATGTAATTGAATTTGACTAAATATTTTTCTCATATATTTTCTAAGAATTTCATGTTGATCTATTAAAAATATAAAGTTTTAGTGATGATTTTAATTAAATTTCTTGATAATTTGTTAAATTTTAAATAAAAATTAATTTTTTTTTAATGACTGTTAGGTTAATAATCAAGTAATAGGTTTAATTTTAGATGAATTTGTAATGCATTTGACTAAATAATTTTTCAATAATTTTCTAAGAATATTTCCATTTACACATTGATGAACTTTTAAAAAACATGTGCTAAGAAACCAGTTAACTGTATCAAGGACTTCAAATTTACTTGAAAATTATTGTAAGATATACTGAAATTTGTGATTTAGTTTACTATTATGATCAATCAATATATATCATCTCTAGTTAGGTATTTGGTGGGTGAAATATTTGTAGGAAATAATAAGTTTATTATGTCTTTGTTACATAAGTCGACTTTAGCTTCAAAATGTGTTTTTAAAATAAATTTTAATTTTAAAATACCGCAACGTAATATATTTAGTTTTTTTTAATATTGTTAATTAATCTCGGTGTTATTAAAATTATCTTTCGACTTTACGCTTCTTATCATTTTAGAATAAGATTTTTTATCAAAATTTGTGTTAATTTGACTGATTCAATTTGATGGAGTTATTGTTAATTCGTTTTATTATATATACTCTGAGTTTATCCGACAAGATATTTTCTCCTTTATGGGTACTGTTCACAATTGATACTGCTCGTAAGGGTACTGGTCGTAAAGGTACTGGTGTGTTTTAATGATTTATTTAGGCAAATTTTTGGTTATTAATTAGCAGTAAATTTATTACTAAATATTTAGAGTTAGCGGGATTTTACTAACATTATTACTAACCTTTTTGTGAATAAATGAAAATTTAAGGTCTAATTTAAATTCTAAGACAAATTTAATTAATTTCTTGATAATTTGCTATATTTTATTGACTTGTTTTTAAATTTAATTTTAAATAAAAATTATTTTTAATGACAGTTAGGTTAATAATTAGAGTTTTTACAATAATCAAGTGATTATTATTTAATTTTTGTAAAAACTATTGTAAAATATACTGAAATTTGTGATTTTGAAAGATATATCACGTTATAATTTGCTGAATCGATGAAAAATTATGATCAATATTTCATCTCTAGTTAGGTATTTGATGGTAAATGCGGTGAAATATTTGTAGAAAATATTGATTTTAGTGAATTTTGTTCTTTTAGTGGGCTCTTACTACATGAAATTAGATACAAAATTATTTCAATGAAAGGATGTCTATAACAATTAAATAAAATTCATATTTTGAAGAATTTTCTATGGGTTTTAAGAGAATTGATATATTAAAGGGCTGATATATTAAAGTCAGTTGGATTTAGTGAAGGTTCGATTAAGATGGTAATATATGATTTTTAAGGGGGTGTTTAAAATGATAGAAATATTTGGTGAGGGATCGGTTAAGGTGGAAATGTTTGAAATCTCTATTTAAATCGACAATGTTCTTATTGGTAAAATTTAAAATAGAAATAGTCATTATTTAGCTATGAATTAATAATAATTCCAGTGAAATTATATCGTTTTAGAGGTTTATTAGGTCGTGATGAATGTTATTACACAGTAATTTAGATTTATGTTTTAGAACCAGTTTTTTATTAATTATCCACTGTTTTATTTAGGGTTAATGATCTATTTACTTGGTTTGACAATGAAATATTTGAAATCTTTAGAATTAATTGTGATTGATATCAAAGGTTATTGCTTTAAACTATTTTATTTAAGAAGTTATTTTATTCATTGTGGAGACATCAGTGACAAAACTTGAGAAATATTGACTTAAAATTTGGAAATCGACAACAGCTAAAGAAAATTGATCTTTGTTGAAGGAATTTTATGATTTTAATTTGATTTCTAGAAATTAAATCGGTTGAATATTAAGGGTAAAATCTATTGAAGGAATATTATTATCGGATGGATAAATCTTTCAATGATATTTTGCTAAATTACCTTTGCTAAATATTATTTTAAATGACTAAAAATGACAAAGTTAATCAATATTCTTAAATTATTTGCACAAAATATCCCTGTTTTGGTTACTCCAAAATCCCTATTTAAAAATGTTAAGCATGTATTTCTCACAAAGATATATTACACTCAATGATCATCTCATTAAATTAGAAAAGAATTGTAACCCTATATTTCTAACTAATAAGCACCTTAATTGGTTAAATGATAACCAAATGATCATGTTTCTATTATGACTCATTTTTGACTCGAACAAAGACAGAAATGTACTCCAAATGATAAAGACTTTCTACCAAAATTATCAATGAATATATGTTGTTAATAATGACTATGCATTTCTCACTAAATTACCTAAGAATGTTTAACTAATATACATATGCCTTAATTAATATACCCTTGCGACATGTTGAATGTGACCAGTACCCTTACGATAAATACACATAGGGGGACAGAATATTTTGTCGGATAAATTCAGACTATATATATAAAAACTTACAATATGCTATGGTTTTTATTGATTAATTTGTTGTATATTGCATTGATACATCAAAATGTCAGATAATATTTATAAATTAACTAAAAAATACACAAAAATACTATATTACCTAAGAATTCTGTTATGTTTCTAGTTAAATAATTGAAATAATTGGTATATGTATCAACTATATAAAAATTGTTATGAATCCAAGAATATTTTAATTAAATGGTATAACCAAAAACATGGATTTCTAACTAAATTGGTAAATTTATCATATCATCACCATTTGGTAGTTGCGCCCAATATATTTAAT
Organism: Schmidtea polychroa; assembly: GCA_959609185.1. Classification (NCBI taxonomy): domain Eukaryota; kingdom Metazoa; phylum Platyhelminthes; order Tricladida; family Dugesiidae; genus Schmidtea; species Schmidtea polychroa. The sequence goes on from CAUHTR010002057.1 coordinate 5,574, forward strand.
TACCAAGATTATTTCATATTATTTAATGTTTGAAAATTTTCTATATTATAGTACCGTCATTATGTATGGTAATAATTCATTTGACTTTGATATTGTATTGATTTGTATTGAGAACTTACATGTATATAGTATGATATTCATTAACCCTTTCCAGCCCAGTGATTCCAAATGGAATCATTAGTTAAAAACTCAGTTTTTTTCTCTCTACTACCAAAACGGTTGGCAGTAACTAGTGAGAACTATAGTAAGATATGTTTTTAACAGTTGGCACAATTGTTGGCACAAAAAATGAAGTAAAATATTTTTATGATAAAATAAGTAGTTTTGGTACCTACTTACTGCATATATTTTTTTTTGTTTTGAAAAAATTTGGGCTGGAAAGGGTTAATCAGTGTTGAACAGGCTTGACAATTGTGAACATTCTTCTCGTGACACTTAGAACAAACAATTACGTGACCACACGGTAAATACAAAACCGAAACTTGATTTTCTTTACAAATTGAAATACCTTTTCTTAACATCGTTCAGTTTTTCCGTTAGCGTATTTTCAATCATTGTAAAATTTTTATGAAATAATTTTCCAAGTCAAAATTAAATACAAATTTATATTAAATTAATTTCAAAGACAGATTTCAATTAACCACTACTAATAAAAATAATAGTAAATGAAAAGGATAAATTTTAAAACTAACTAATAAATTTAGAAAGAGAATGAGAATTGATAGTAATAATTAAATTAAAGTAAATTATGGACATAAATTTTTAATTAAAGTAATAATTTTTAATCTATTATAAAAAAGTTTGAATGATAGTCAGGTTTTGAGAAATGAAAATTTTAATGAAATAGTTTTTAAAGAAAATTTAGATGCAAATTTTACAAATAATAATAATGATAATAATGATAATAAAATAATATTAATAAAAATAATAATAAAAATAATACTTTATATTGCTAAGCATTAATAATGTAATTATATTTGAATATTTTTTATTCATGTATAACAATTAATTAAAACAAATATAAAAAATATTAATAGATTAAATTAATTAAAATGGAATTGAGAAATGATACAGTATATCAAATTATTGATCCAAGGGCTGTGGGAAAACATTATTTATTTGTAAATTATTACAATCAAATATGTTTAAGTCAAAATTTAAAAGGTCAACCAGATACTTACAATCAAATACTTACAACAATATATTTCTAACAAACAGCTAGATACCAAATACTTTTAACATGATACCACGTACTAACTAACTCTCAAACAACGAGATACTTACAACTAACTACTTACAACCAACTAAATATTCTTCATTGTATTTTATGAAATGCTTTTTAAATTAATTTTTTATCTGTCTTCAAAATATGTTTAATTACAATCAGTAGAAATACCTTTTCAAAATGTCTAAATTTAACAAAAATGATGATTTTCATCAAAAAATGAATAATTGTCAACTCATCACTACGTGGGATTGATGATAATTTAAATTAAAATGAAAGACTATAGAATTCTAATTTACAAAAAATTCTTCTTTTAATTGATTACTACTGACTTATTATTGCAATGTAAAAATCGCATTCAACAAATACTTATTGTTGATCAGTTTTATTATATATACTCTGAGTTTATCCGACAGGATGTTTTGACCCCCTAAGGGTACTGGTCGTAAGGGTATTGCTGACACTTAACCCCCACCTACCCATTTACTAGATACTAGATACCAACAACCAACTAACAACTAGATACTAAGTACTTACAACCGACAATTACTAGGTACTAAACATTATCAACCTACAACTATATAACAACAATCAGTAAACATTGTATAGGTCATGTTGTTGAAAATGTTATGAACTGTGTAGATGATGAATGTGAATGTGTTAATAAATTTTAGTTTGAGTGTATATTTAAAGTATAATATTTAGAATTTCTTTGTTAAAGTTTTGTCTTGAATATTTTTACCAGTAACTTTGTGAACAGTACCCTTGCGAGTTGTTGAGCGTGAGCAGTACCCTTGTGAGCAGTACCCATAGGGGGACAAAATATTTTGTCGGATAGACTAGGAGTATATATATTATTAATAATAATAATAATAATAATAATAATAATAATAATAATAATAATAATAATAATAATAATAATAATAATAATAATAATAATAATAATAATAATAATAATAATAATAATATAAATAATATATGGCTCAATCGAAAGGTCTTAGATTGAGCTTTAAAATGAGCTATTGTGGAACAGTTTTCGTTGGCGGGAACTCTGTAAATTTATATTTTAAAATATGACCTTGAAAAAAAAATAGCCTTGAAAAAATAAATGACCTTGAAAAAAATAAATGACCTTGAAAAAAATGACCTTGAAAAAATAATATTTTGAAAAATAATAATATGACCTTGAAAATAATAATTAAATAGTCAAATGACCTTGAAAATGGTCTCGGGAAAACGATAATAACTTTGTCAATATTAATGATGATTATAATCGTTATACATCAATAGATAGATCCTGCACTGGGCTTTAAAATAAGCTATCGAACGATGAAATAAAATGATTGGAACGATAACTTTTGGGCAAACGAAAACCAGGGGCCCGCTAGATCACTAATATTATTTTAAATAATAATAATAATTATATGACCTTGAAAATGATTTTTGGTAAAATGTTAATAAATTTGTCAATATTAATGATGATGATACCTTCTATAGCTCAATCGAAAGGTGTTAGATTGAGCTTTAAAATGAGCTATCGTGTTGGCGGGAACTCTGTAAATTCTGTAAAATGACCTTGAAAAAATAAATGACCTTGAAAAAATAAATGACCTAGAAAAAATAATATTTTGAAAAATAATAATAAAATGATCAAATGACCTTGAAAATGGTCTCGGGAAAACTTTAATAACTTTGTCAATATTAATGATGATGATGATAGCTCAATCGAAAGGTCTTGCACTAAGCTTCAAAATGAGCTATCGATCGATGAAATAAAGTGATTGGCACCCATCCATCTACTCACATTGATGAACTTTTAAAAAACATATGCTAAGAAACCAATTAACTGTATCAAGGACTTCAAATTTACTTGAAAATTATTGTAAGATATACTGAAATTTGTGATTTAGTTTACTATTATGATCAATCAATATATATCATCTCTAGTTAGGTATTTGTTGGGTGAAATATTTGTAGGAAATAATAAGTTTATTATGTCTTTGTTAAATAAGTCGACTTTAGCGTCAAAATGTGTTTTTAAAATTAATTTTAATTTTAAAATACCGCAACGTAATATATTTAGTTTTTTTCCTACCCTTCCTTGATTTTGATTGGTTAGAATTTGTTCCTATAAACAATAATAATCTATAAACAATAATCTATCATTAGTCACATTTAACAAATAGTTAACCTTTAAAAATGAATTCTTTAATGGAAAACGTTATGAATGTCCGAGAAAAAATTCAGAAATTTGGTAAATTTTAATTTATTGATTAATTAATTTATTAACTAATTTAGATAATATTAATGAAGACAATTTAAAATCGAAGATTAAAGGAAATTTGAAAAGAAAAAGTAAACATAATTTTTAATTTATTGATTTAATTAATTAATAATTTAGGTAATACGAATAAAGAGAAAAATTATGTCAATGTGTCAATCAATCGAAATGAAAATTTACAATGTAAGTATTGATTACTTTTTATAATTTAAAGGAAATTTAATATAATTTTTTATTTAAGTAAATGTTAATATTTTAAATTTAGTAAATTTTTATTTTTTAGTAAATAAAATTTGTAAAATAATAATAATTTGCAAATTTTTGCGTAAACATTTATTAAAATATTTCATTTAAATTATATTTTTTTTATTAAATTTTTATTTTATAGGTATACTTTACCCAAATTATTGTTCGTCAAAAGAACATGATAATAATTGCCATTCTATAATGGAGAATTATTGCATGAAAAAATATTATAATAAAACTTATTTTATATGTCCCATATGCAAAACAAGTGACCCTGTAACATATATCACGTTTTACAATAAACATAAAAATCATTTAGATAGGTTTAATTTTAAAAAAGACAGTGTTTTTAAAAGACCCTCAACTATAGAAAAATATAATACAAATAAAAAAATTAAATTAGATTCTTCCTCTTTTGAATCCCAGGACGGATTGGTTGTTGAATCCAATGATGGATTATTCACTTCCTTTGATTCTTGGGATGGATTAAATATAATACAAATAGGTGGAAATGTACCGACAGTTCAACGAGATTTAAGAGGTACCCACCAAATATTGAGCTTAGATACAAGCGACTTAAATATAAAGGAAATAATATTTCCAGAACCATTAATAAATAAATTAAGAGATATTATTAACGAATTAGGCTCCGTCAAAATTCAATTCGGAATAACAATCGAATTTGAAAAAGACGGGGAAATAAAGGTTAATAATATCTCCAATTACGCAAAACCATTAACTGCATCATTTTTTGATGAAGGGAATTAAACGAAAAATTCATTAGTATTACAGAGTTAGGAAGTAGTTGGATTATAAAAAATATAACAGAAATCCATTTCACTATAACTAAAATAAGTAGGTTAAGATGGTTAAGTGGTAAGAGTTTTATTGAAACACCAACTTATCTAAAAAATAAATATTGTTTAATTAATATAAAAAACAATGATGATTCATGTTTTCTATATAGCATTTTAGCTATTTTAAAATACGATGAAGTTATTACACAATATAGGAATAGGACATCAAGTTATAATTTATCTGACCTAGTATACGACTCGTTAGATTTACCAATGAAACTAAAAGATATTAGGAAATTTGAAGCTAAAAATCCAGGTTTAATAATTAATGTTTTTACATATGACAATACTAGACAATTAACCGACAATTATGTATTAAAGCATCCGCATTTGGATATTATACATCGTTCCAAAGTTTTAAATGGAACTATAATTAATTTATTATTATTAAATAAAGGAAATAATTTCCACTACGTTGCTATAAGCAACTTAAATAGGTTAATGAATTGCCACATAAACACTTGTTGTCCTACACGAATACAATCATTATGGTGCCAGCGGTGTTTGAATGGATTTAAAAATAAACATGCGCTGGACAAACATGAAATATTGTGTAAAAGAAATCAGTTAGGAACGACGCTTTACACCTTCCCTCAAAATAAATTATTACAGTTTACTGACTGGTCGAAAACAGTAACTCCTCCTTTTGTAGTTTATGCCGATTTTGAGGCTATTTTACCTTCCGATAATGTCCACTTTCAACGACACATGCCAATATCTGCTGGTCTTTTACTTGTTAATAACTTCGACAGATCTAAATCTTATCAACAGTTCATAGGTTTAGATTGTGTCGAGAGTTTTTTAAGTGCTATAGAGGATATAGCATTAAATAATGTTCTTCCGTTTTATTATAAAATGGGTAGGAAACCAATGGTGAAATTAACAAATATTGAACAACGACAATTTGATAGTGCATCTCTTTGTTACCTTTGCATGAAATGTATCGTCGATCCTGTTAGAGATCACGATCATTTTATTGGGAAATACTTGGGTGCTGCTTGTAGCACATGCAACATAAATAGGAAAATTAATAAAATTTTGCCTATCGTATTTCACAACTTGAAAGGATACGATATGCACCATATACTTAAATATGGTTTAAATAAATTTAAAAATTGGACTTTAGGTTGTATCCCAATCACAACTGAAAAATTTATTTCTTTGATTGCTCATTTAGGAAAAATTAGCTTAAGATTCATTGATTCTTATCAATTTGTTAATGATTCTTTAGCTAAAGCAGTCAAAACTTTGAATACTTTACCTTTAACTAATTTTGTTTTTACTGGCACTATAGTTTCTGAAAAAGGAATCTTTCCTTATAATTTCGCTACATCTTTAGATATTCTCCAAACTACCTATGAATGACCACCAATCTGGGAAGGTGTCACTGAATTTGAGTATGAAAAAGCTCAGGAGATTTGGGTTGAAACTAATTGCGTAACTTTATTAGACTATATGATGATCTACTTAAAACTCGATTGTTTTCTTTTGGCTGATTTCTTTCAACAATTTCGTTTGAAATCTATTGCTCATAATAGATTAGAACCATTGAATTATTTCGGAATTCCTGGTGTGTCTTAGTCTTCTGCATTAATGTCTTTAGATGAACCAATTGAACTGAAAACTGAAAACGAAATTTTAAGCTTTTATGAGGGTGGAATAAGAGGTGGTCTTACTTTTGTAAATAAACATTATGTAAAAACCGATGAAAACACCGAGTTACTTTATATAGATATTAATAATCTTTACGGTTGGGCTTTAAGTCAACCATTACCTTATGGTGAATTTAATTGGGTTCTTGACGGATTTGATTTAATAATGGACGAATGTAGGAATTTAAACCTTGAATCTTTGTCTTATGGATACACTCTTGAAGTTGATCTTGTAATTCCTTCTGAGCTTCATGATTAGTTGGACGATTTCCTTGTAGCTGCTGAAAAAATGAAACCTGCTGGGTCTAAGGTTGAAAAATTATTATTAATTCATCTTCCAAAATCTAATTATGTGATTCATTGGAGATTATTAAAATTATATTTGGAACTTGGTGTTAAAGTAACACGTGTAAATAGGGGTGTAAGATTTAAGCAATCTCCAATTTTTAAAAAATACATAGATACCAATACTGAATTAAGGTCAAAAAGCATAAATAATTTAGACAAAAATTATTATAAATTGTTAAATAACAGTTTATATGGCAAAGCAGTAGAGAATTTAAAGAGAAGAATGAATCTTCCTCTTTGTACTATTGCCGGTAAATTAGTTAAATATTCTTCAAAGCCGACTTTTAAAAAATCTATTAAAATAGACGATAATTTAATCGCAGCATTATTGAATTCAGATCCTAAATGTTTAGATAGACCAAGTTACATTGGTCAATCTGTACCTGATCTATCTAAACTTAGAATGTATGAATTACAATATAAGGATCTAGAATCATTTCGCAATGAGTTTAGTTGTAAAATTAATATCGTTGCAGGTGATACAGACTCTTTTTTCCTCGAAGTCATTAACTGTAAACTTGAGGTTATTTTACCTGCAATGATTCGAGATAATTTATTAGATACTTCCAATTACAATAGTTGTCATTCCTTATATAGTAAGAACCTTGATTCTGTCATTGGAAAGTTCAAAGACGAGAATAAAAGTCTTAAATATAAGGAATGGGTTTTTCTTAGACCTAAGTGTTATAGCTTGTTGGGTGATGAGGAAACAAAAAAGGCTAAAGGTGTAACATTGAAAGGTAGTGACATAAAACATCAGTCATACCTGGATTGTTATAACACTAATCAAATTTTTTCGATTCCTCAAACAAAAATAACAAGCAAAATCATCAAATTTTTACAATAAAAAATACTAAAATAGCACTAACTAACGCAGATGACAAAAGGGTTTGGGTGGGGAAAAATACTAGTCTTGCATATGGGCATGTAAGATTAAGTCAATTAAATGTTGGAGAAGTTTTTGGAGAAGAATTTGATGAAGAAGATGTTGGAGAAGATATTGGAGAAGTTGTTGGAGAAGATGATATTGATATTGATGACATTATTTTATTTGATGAAGATTGATTTTATTAAATAAAATTTTTTATCTTTACATTTGTTCTTTTTATTTGTTTGGTAAATTTTTATGTTTGTTATGTGTCTAGTTCATTTTTATGTGTTTAGTTAATGTTTATATGTTTTGTTATGTGTCTAGTTATTTTCATGTTTTGTATAGGAGTTGGTTGAAATATTATTACTATTATTATTATTATTATTATTATTATTATTATTATTATTATTATTATTATTATTATTATTATTATTATTATTATTATAAATTATTATTAATCGATAAAAAAAAATTTCATTAAAGAATTTACCTTAAAAATTATTCCATTAAAATTCCCATTTAAAACTATCCTAAAAACATTAATCTATAAAAAATTTCATTAAAAAATTAACTTTGAAAATTATTTCATAAAAATTTTCATTAAAAAATTTCAATTCTCAAACACCAACTATTCCAACTTTTTGTTAATAAATTTTAAAATTTTACTTTAATTTACTTATTTAAAATTTTTGACCATTGATTACTTAATTTTAAAATTTAGACCTTAATTTACTTTAATTTAAAAATCTGAGCCCATAATTTGCTGTATTTCAATTTTTAGACCCTTAATTACTTTAATTCAAAAATCTGAGCTCTTAATTACTTTAATTCAAAAATCTTAGCACATAATTTACTGTAATTTAATTTTTTGAACTATCATTTACTTTAATTTTAAAATCTGAGCCCATAATTTACTGTAATTCAAAAATTTGGACTTAACTTTAATTTTAAATTTTAGACCTTCATTTACTTTAATTTTTTAGAACCTTACTTTACTTATTTTAGCCTTTATTAACTTTAATTGAAAAATTTAAACCTTAATTAACTTTAATTTTAAATGTTAGACCATAATTTGATTTACTTCAAAAATTTACCATGATTTTTTTGTGTAAACCACTTTTTTTATTGAAAATCCTAGGACCAAGGTGACCCCCTCACTATAGTCTAAATAATTCCATGCTTTTTAGTGTAGACCACCTTTTCCTGTTGAAAAAATGTTTTTGTATTGAAAATCCCAGAAAAAAACATTGGAGCTATTATGTAATCAAAGAATGTCTACGACAACAATTATGCAATCAAAAGTTTGCAATATTTCCCCCCCCCAATTTTTGTCGTACGCTACTAACTACCTACTTTCACTGAGACATTGACTCACATTTAATAGTTCATCTACCACGTTTTTGTTTGAATAAATACAAACTTCAAATATAAAACATCACCTGAACATCTCCTAGCCATTTAAATGGCGGTTAAAAGAAAATATTGTTTCAACAACCTACACGATTTTCGAATAGTTTCAGAAATTGTTTATTTTTGCGTCGAATTTATAAAGAATAATGCAGATAACATATATGATAGTATTGTCAGGTGGGTGCCCACAACTGCAGCTCTTTACCACGGGATTTTTGCATAAATATCAGCTTGGAATTGATAATATCAGAAACATTCTTTTCATTTGCCTTTTCATCTGTATTTTTGAAAGCATAAGTTCTCTTAGTAAGCTATTATGTTTATTTTTATGTTATTTTTTATTATTATATCCGCTTTTATGATATTACTGTTCACAATTTATTATTTTTTTTTATAATTTTGATTGCGCTCGACATATTTCTTATTGACCTCTACACAATATTCATGATCTTGGTCAACCTGTACAAAATTCATTAGAAATATCACATTTCATGTAAAGTTTTCCATTTCTTTTATCTCTATTTCTTTTTCAGATTATAGATTAATATTTTTTATTTATTTATCTTTCATCTTCTATTCAGTTTTTCATGGTTTAGAACAGTGATGGCCAATCCAAATCAATCGAAGGGCCAAATTTTCGAACACTACTATCACGGGCCACAATAAATTCATTTATATAAATATAACTAGTTTTTACGATTCAAGTAAACTTAGAATCAATTTTTTAAATTATAAACATGCTTAATTCGAATATGAATTCTAAAAAAGACAATTATTGATTTGATGTTTAAAATTGTCTCCGGGTCACATCAAAACGCTTCGCGGGTCACATTTGGCCCGCTGGCCACCGGTTGGCCATGGCTGGTTTAGAATGAAGTTGTCGTAAATTTGTTTTTCAATAAACATTGATGAATTGTGAGTAGAATAAAATATTTTACTAAAATTCCCCAAATGAACAATTATAATTATTTTTTAATTAGTAAAAATTATTTAAAAATACATTTAAGATTTACCAATTTGTTTTCACATTTTTATTTAATTAATTTACTTAAAATTTAAAATGAATTCATAGTTTGAATTAATTTAATAATATTAACAATGCTATAAATAATTTAACAGACTTTTTTTCTGGGATTATGTGAAATATATTTATTCATTATTAATAATTTTATATTAATTTTCATTTTAATATTTATTTATATATTTTTAATTATTTTTATGCTTATAGTTCCTGAATGTTCACTTCTGAAGAATACTGGTCCATGTCAAGTATTTATTCCAAAATGGCATTTTAACTCAAGCTCCAATTCCTCAAATTCCAATATGATTTGTTGATTTAGAATAGCGACTCGTGGCATACCGTGTGATGAATTTCAGTGCTTGGTCGTACCTCTTTTGTATGTTTATATATCTGTGTAACGGCTTTCTTATTGAATCATCCTATAAAATAATTAATTGAGGTTTTTGGTGATTTGTATCTTAAATGCAAATTTAAAGATAAAATGTCATTTTTTTCGCGGAATACTGAAGTATAAGTATAAGTATAAACTAAATTAATTGATGATTCTACCTATCATACACCAAACACCACTGAGATACGTTCTCTATAGTGGTGGTTGACGTTTAAAGCAATTCACTCACCAATTGCAATTGGTTGTAAAGTCATCATTATCAATTGTAGTACATCAAAATTTTCTGAAAGTGATTGAATTAATTTAAATTATCAATGTACTGAATTGCTCATCATTTATGTATTTTTTACAAATGGCTTTCAAGTAATTTTTTTTTATTTAAAGTAAATTCTAAGACTTGAATTTTGATCCATATGAGATCTGAGATCATTATTCAAGTTCTTAAATATTACTTTTATTCAACAATATAATTATAAATTATTTTTAATTAATTTTCAGTGTTTTTTTAGGAATTTTATGACATTTATATTGGAATTATTTAATTAATTAAATAAATAAATCACCAAAAATATGTATTTTTTTAAATCATTTTGGGAAAAATCGCTGATTAAAATAATTCTTTTAAATTTGTAATTTCTTTTTCTGAGCTTAATAAGAGGGGATTCTTTCAGGAAATCAAATCTGGATTGAAAAGATATTGAACCAAATTTATCTGCTCTTGATATTTTCATAAAAATATAATTTTAAAAATTTTCAACAATCTTTTTTTTCTAAAAATTGTCTAAAATAAAGTTATTATAGAAATGTATCTCATCGTTACATTTCTACGAATCAAAAGTTTGTATGTGTTTTTTAGTATGTGTTGCGTTTGTGTGCAGTTTTTAATTTTTCTTCCACTTTTCAGATTTCTGTAGTATAAGATGTACTAATTATATGACAATGTTAACTTAATTTCATTTTTTCAATTTTTCAAAAATCGTTTTAAGGTAAGTTTTTGAATTGAAGTAATTTTTAGGACTTGAATTTTGATTTTATATAATTATGAGATCATTATTCAAGTTCTTAAATATTACTGTTAGTCAGCATTTATAATATTGATAATATATAACATTGATAATTAAATTTCAGGTGTTTTTTTAGGAATTTTATGGTATTTTATTTGGATTTATTTGGATTTATTTCGTAAAAATGTAAGTTAGATATTTTTATAATTATAAATAAGTAAAGTAATCACCAAACATTTATTTTTTAAAGACATTTAGTAAAGAATGGATAAAATATTTTTTAAGTTTTTGTAATCTTCTTTCGAATTTTGTCTATTTCTGTAATTCTATGAAAATATTAATTGGTTAAAATAATTTATTAAAATTTACGATTTGCGATTTTTTTCCTGCAAATTCAAAGATGTCGAAGGATCTTCTTCAATATCTGTAAATCTAAAGAAATTTTATATTCTAAATTATTTTATAATTAAATCTTACGATGTATTTACTTCTTTTTCCCTAAAGCTCAAGGTAGAGCAGTCAAAATCTGATTCAAAAGTTTTTTTGTACATAACTTTTTAAATAATTTGAAAATATTGATATGTTAATTATATGTTAATCAATGTATATTTCGCATGAAAAACACTTTACTTAATTTTGTATGTGTTTTTCATTATGTGTGCTGTGCTTGTATGCTTAATTATTTTCTCTCACTTTTTAGATTCCTATAATAAATATGTTAAATTTCGCAGCATTAAATTTCTACACACAGGTAAGTTTGTGTGTTCCTATAATATATATTTATTGATTTTTTTTTAGATTATAGATAATGTTATATTTCGTAGTTAGGTGTATCTCATTGAGCTATAAATTAGAACATCAACGTTAAATTAAAGTAAGTATGTATGTTTTTATAATGTAAAATTATTGATTTTTTTGTCATATTATAGGAAACGGTTCTCAGTGGTGTTTGGTGTACTATGACTATAATTAAAAATAAATGTGTAAAAATGAGTCAGCCATATATGTTACCGAGTCACTAGATGTTCGTGATATGCCTGGCTTGTTTATTGAGCAATCAGTTTGTTCAATTTGTGAATAAGCTCCGGACAGAGTCAGGTTAATTCATGTAGGAGACATCTGGGGAGCTTTGCTTCTGAGTTTAGTGACTGTTTTTGAGTTTTAGCCTTATGGCTGATTACATCTTCTCTGCATTTTTCGAACTTCGAGACCAGTATAATAACACAGAAATAATAATAATGATAGTAGTGAGAAGTATGTTATAAACATCACCTTTCACTGTGGCGTCTATAGTCTGACCGAAAATGATGGAGATAAAGGATATTTAAAAGCGATCGTGGACTGAATCATGACAAAGGAATCGAGCCCTGAAGTCGGCTGACGTGGCATATAGCACTGTAGTAATACTAATTTTGAGAATGGAAACATATGAGAAGGAATTAAAAGGTATTCTGAGTCGAGATAATATATTTATATTTAATCAGTAATGTGGAAGTCGGTGAGCATGGAGATAAGAACAAAATTATGGAGATAAAATAGAAATTAGGAAGATAAGTAATTCTTTATTGATTATTTAAATTGATTATTCACTTGATTATTTAAACCATATAAATCACTATATCATCTAAGTCATATGGAACACTGTTTTAAAATACAAATATTTTGTATGTGTCTCAATCTTCTGCACTGCTATTGTGGTAGAACAAATGAATTGTAGCTGGACACTGCTTTAAACGTCGCTTGACTTGATTGCATCTGTAGCATTCTCGTTTGCCTTCACTTGCGATTTTTGCCAATGAACTGCTTCAGAAATCGTCACTATTTATTTTCTCTGCTGCTTGTTCTCTTTTCTCATAGATACGAAATGCTTGAATATTTAGTTCCTCATCTTCAGTAGTTTTGTGCTTTGTTAAGACTGAGTTATTGTAGATGCTTTTTGAATATTTGTAAATAATAAATGATAATTCTCATTTTAAAACATTAATGCTCATATAAGTGTAAGTGCTAAAAAATAATTTAATTATTAAATAAAATAATTTTATAAATAAATTCAATGAGAATAATAAAGGCAATTAATTAATTAAAATAATATATAAATCAGTGTTTCCCAATTTATTTTTCGCGCGACACAGTATTCAAACTGACCCCTTTCTGTGACACAGTGGATTTTTTATGAGAGCGATATGTGAAAACTAAAAAATTTTTTATTCTTTTTTTTTATTTTGTTTTTTTATTCTTTCTTTTTAATTTATATGTTTTTTTGTATATACTGTTTTTAATAATAATATTAATATTTTTTATAAGATAATTAAAGAAATTATTAAAAAATTAAGAAATTTCAATATTTTTAAATAATAGTTTTTCTGTTCTTTTTTTTGTTTTTATATCAACAGTACATAAGTATATTATTTTTGTTTTATATTTTTTTTGTATGTTTTTACATAAATAATTCAAGAAACTTTCAAATTGCACGTAATTAAATAAAATAATGGTCGAAATAAACTGAAATATTATCATACAGAACTAAAATTAATATAATACACAACAACATAACATCAAAATTTTATTTTGCCAAAATTAGTGAGAGATATGTGCACGTTGTTCGGAACACAGCTTTTTTATTCGAGGTCGAATCTTCGATAAAGCAACTCTAAGTTCTTCTTCAACAGATAATAGCCTCTCTCGTTTTTTGTTTTTTATTTCATTTAAAGCTGAAAAACCCAATTCGCATAAATAAGAACTTGAAAAAGGTAATAGCACATTCAAAGCTTTTTTTGACAATATTGGACTTTCTTTTTCTATTCCGACCCAAAAATTACATAAATCTTCATCATTAAATTTCATTAGAAGAGTTCGGTCATTTTGCATTTCTAAAATTTCTTCTTCCTCTTCTAGTGAAAATGTTGTTGTATCCAAATTGCTGCTAAAAGGGTTTCGCACCCAATCAAAACTATTAATATTAAGTGATGGAAAGTAAAGGTCAATTTTCTGATCAAGTAAATTTAATGTTTCCGTAATCAGTGTTAAAACTTCGGAATTGAAACAAGATTTTGATATGCAGGGAAACATGTCTAGGTTACCTTGCAAAACCCGCCGCTTCCACATATTTAGTTTACTCTTAAAAATATTTAATTTATCAGTAGAACTGAGAATATTTTCTTGTTTTCCTTGCATACTCGAATTTAATTGATTAAGATGTAAAAAAATGTCCGTCAAAAAAGCAACTTTTGAGCACCAAATATCATCACTTAATAAATCACAGAACTCATAGTTATTCATTGTGAAAAATATCAAATTTCATTTCGCAGTTCATAGAACCGTGTCAGAATGTTCCCTTTGGAAAGCCATCGAATTTCAGTATGGATAAGCAATGTCAAGTGATTGGCTTCCAACGATTCACACAATTTCGAAAACAAGCGTATGTTTTTTGGCTTGCTCTTGATATAATTTATCATTTTTATTACTTGATCAAGTATTATTTTCAAATCATCGGCAATACATTTCGCTACCAATGCTTCTCGGTGTAAAAAGCAATGAGTTGTTATAATGTGTGGGTTTTGTCCCTTAGCAATCGTTAAGAATCCCTTCACGGAACCTGTCATAGATGGGGCACCATCAGTGCAAATACTATTACACAATTTCCATGAAATTCCATATTTTCCCAGATAATCATTAATAACTTTGAATATATCCTTACCAGTTGTAGTTTCAGTTAATTCTTTACAACAAAAAAACTGATTAATTATACTTCCATTATATACGAATCTTATGAATGCTAGAAGTTGGGCTTTTCCGCTAATATCTGTTGATTCGTCTACTTGTAGGGCAAATACTTTACCTGAAGTAATTTCTTCAATTACCTGTTGCTCAATATCATCTGACATGGTTAAAATTCTCCGACTGATTGTATTATTCGAAAGAGGTACTTTCTTAATTTCCTTTTCCGCCTCCTCTCCTATCATGGTCTTAACTATAATTTGACAAGCGGGCAAAATAAGACTCTCAGCTATAAGGTGAGATTTCTTCTTTGTTGCAATTAATTCCGCAATAAGATAACTTGCCTCTTGAGCTTTTTCGGATACTTTTACTGTTTTTACAAATGCGTTTCTTTGAATTTTTTTAGAGTCCAAAATTCTCTGAAAATAATCCGAAGTTTTGTTAGTTAAATGCGAATGTCTTAATTGAAAATGCCGTTCCAATTTATTTGGAACCATTGATTCATTTGATAACTTTTCATCGCACACAACACAAATTGGAATTGGGCATGTCTCACTACCAACGTATGAAAATCCCATATTTAGATAAGATATATTATATTTTCGGCAAGCTCTAACTTTTTTTGAGGATTTATTTGCATCGCTTTCGAAACAATCTTTTGAAGTTGATGTTGGCATTGCATTTACTGTTGCCGAATTATCAGAATTAATTGCAATATTTAATTCCTCTACTTCATCGTTTGCTGACCTTTTTCGAATTATAAACTTGTCCATCATGGATATTTTTATTGAAACACTTTTAAACAATAAAATTTACTACTATTACTGTCTATTAAAAATAATTTACTTTAACTATGAAATGTTATCGGGTCATGCATTAAATACGTGCCAAGTAGTGTTATTTGAATTAGAAAAACAACTAAATTCAATGCATATGTACTGTTTAGTTTCTTTGACACATAATTTGTTTTAGGAAACCTTTTAGTATTATTATTGTTCAAAATAAATTATCATTAAAAAAATTAATATCAAGTTAACCATAAAAAATATAGTTTTTGAACCTCTCTCTATTATTTATATTCTATACTTAAATCTTATTTATATTACAAAGAAGTTAATGGCCTACTTAGTAACGAAAATCTTCTTTTGGAATTTTTTTTAAGACTTAAGACTATATAATTTTTTTTACAATTTTGCGACACACTTAGAGCCCTTGTGTGACACACCAGTGTGTCGCGACACACCTTTTGGGAATCACTGATATAAATTAATAAATAAAACAAATAAAATAAATAAAAAAGTCAAAATTATAAATAAAAAAAATTAATTAAATAATTAATTGAAATTAATAAATAACAAATAATTAAATAAAGAATGTATTTAAAATATTGAAATAATTAAAAATATTTAATATAAAAATAAGTTTACAACATAAAAAACAATTAAGATTTGAAAATTACAAATAAGATAAATATAAATTAAACAAAAACAAATAACTATTAATAAAACTGAAATTTATTTAAATAAAAATTTGTTAATAAAAGTAGGTAGATATGAGCCCGCTGGCACAAAGACCTATGACTCATCACTTTTCAGTGATGACTCATCGTGTAGAGGGTGAGTCAGGGGTCACGTGGGTGTATCATATGTGTATGTATGACTCATGTTCTTTGTTCTACAACGGTTCAAACCCATGAGTCATATATATTTTTCAAAATTTTTCTAAGTTAGAACAAAGACATATACCCCACCCCTAGCAAAAATTTTTTATGACTCATACTTTTTCCAAATTTTTCCAAGTCAAAACAAAGACATGTGACTCATACTTTTTCAAAATTTTTTATGACTCATACTTTTTCAATAATTTTCTATGTTAGAACAAAGACATGCAACCCCCCCCCACCCCTAGCAAAAACTTCTTATGACTCATACTTTTTCAAAATTTTTTAAGTCAAAACAAAGACATGTAACCCCTAGCAAAAATTTTTATGAATCGTTATTATTATTATTATTATTACTATTTAAATTATTATTATTATTATTATTAAACATCCTTAATATTATTAATATTATTTTTTAAAATTATTGAATGACTTTAATATTGCATCTGAATTGCATCTTTCTTTATTAAACTTGCAACTGTATTGCCGCTGTCTTTGTTAATCATATATTTTCTATCCTTATTTGTGTTAGCAAGGGTCATTATATAATATCTTATACAAATTATTATTAAAACAACCAATGGAAACCATACACATAAATGGTATAAATAAAATGAAAAAAAAATCATATTTCATTTAAAAATAAACCGGGAAATAATTGAAATTTTAAACGGAGTGGTATCGAATGACAAAGGAGGTGAATTAATCACAAATATTAAAATTCTTGTGGAAGGAATCCCGTCGATTTTTCATGGATCCTCACAAGGAAAACCATAAATGCAAAGGAAAATGCATTTAAAAGCGTATTTTATTCCTTATTTGAAAATATGAAGTGGTCACGGGTCATCGTGGGTTTCTTATACATGAAAATTATTTTACAAAGATCGGAAGAGAACTATGAAAGATACTTTCAATGGTCTGTACAGGTATATATATATATATATATATATATATATATATATATATATATATATATATATATATATATATATATATATATATATATATATATATATATATATATATATATATATATATTTATATATTTTTAAAATAATATCTAGATAATTCAAAATGAAATTTCGCCATAGTTATCAGAAAATGGATCCTGGAATCTCATTAATGAAATGGTTGAAAAACGAAAATCTCAAGACAAGACAAAATTAATTTTAATAATGTTTGGAATTACTGTATGTTGTTTTTCTATAAAAAATAATTTTTAAAAATTAATACTTCTTTTATTATTTATTATTGTAAAATAAAAAAAAATTAATCTTTATTATTTATTACACTATAACATTCGCATTCCTCGTCACCACATTTATTATCTTTATTTGTTTCTTCATCATCGTTCATATTTTTGTCACATTGTGCATCATCCAATATATGATTATATATATTTATTTGGGTCATTTCTAATATTTTTTCGGCTAAATACTTTATCAGATCATCTATTAAATTAATTAATAAATAATAATATTAATAATAAAATACCTTTGTCATTTAAAGTAGACATTTTATGTATTTTATGTATTATGTGTCTTTGTTTATTTGCATGTTTATTGCACATGTCTTTATGTTATTCATGTGATGACTTAGTCATCTCTTTGTTAAAAATACTCGTCATTTCCTTGTTTAAATTTAGTAGTCATGTCTTTCTAATTTACATGCTATTTTTTTTTCTAACCAATCACAATTCTGATTGGTCAATTTTATCATTTCACCAAATACTCAATTTCGATTGGTCGGTGAGTAAATCTTTTTGTTTTGATATTATGTATAAACATTACTTTTAATTTCACTTTTAGAAAATTTCAAAATATGAACAAGCAACAATTCATGACTAAAGAAGAAGAATCGATTTCGCAAAAACTAAATTTATTATTTTTATTTTTAAACTTGAATTTATTATTATGTTTTAGGAAATGTTTGTCACTTTTTCATTGGGAATCCGAAAAAAGTTCGTTTAGGAAACAAACAGCAAAGTAAAATTTATTTAATTTTTAAAACTTTATTAATATTTTCCTATTAGATGTTTTAGCTTCAA
Organism: Schmidtea polychroa; assembly: GCA_959609185.1. Classification (NCBI taxonomy): domain Eukaryota; kingdom Metazoa; phylum Platyhelminthes; order Tricladida; family Dugesiidae; genus Schmidtea; species Schmidtea polychroa. The sequence continues at coordinate 24,304 of CAUHTR010002057.1, forward strand.
CTTCCGCTTCTATTCGATCCAATTTTTTGCCTGTGGATATTGATGAAGAAGGTAAATTTAATTATTATTACTATTCAAAATATTAATATATATATATTCAGAAAACAACCAAAATTTACCCAACAAGTCTCGCAGGAAGAACAAAAAAGAAAAATGTAAGTGTTTTCAAATTGAAATATGTGATTCGAATAATTTATTTAATAATTAAGATATATATATATATTTTTTTTTTTTTCAAGTAATTTATATTTTAGATTTTATTACGTTTTTATAAAATAAATAATTAAAAATAATTATCGATTTTTTTTTAATTATTTTATTTGGAAAAATTTACATTTTAATAATATTTTTGAAAATAAATTTCATAATAGTTATCAACTGATTAACTTAAATAATTTTATTTCATAATTTAAAAATTATAATTTATTAGTTGTCATTAAAGATATTATTATAAATAAAGATGAAAAATATTTTTAAACCTAATATTTTACACAGGTCAACTATACCTCGATTGTTGTCAATGGACAGATCATTGGCCTGGTTGTCACGATACTATGGATAATTATTATAGTAAAACTTACTATAATAAAAAATATTACATATGTCCCATATGCATGACTCTAAACGTAAACGAATATATTGATTTTTATAATCAACATAAAAATCATTTATCCTATTTTAAAAGTAATAAAAAAGAAATTTTTTCAACATTAATAAAAACATTTAATGAAATAGTTAATTCCGATAAAAAAATTATAACAAATTCTGAGGAAACTGAAATTATTGCACCAGAACCTATAGTAATTACTGAGGTTATAACAATTTCTGATGACGATGAAAATGTACAAGAAGAAGAAGATGGAGCTGAAGATTATGAGGAAGACCGTAGAGAAGATGGGCCAGAAGATGGTGGAGAAGATGGAGTTGAAGATGGTGGAGAAGATTGTGACGAAGACCGTAGAGAAGATCGTGAGGAAGATCGTGAAGAAGATCGTGAGGAAGATCGTGGAGAAGATCGTGAGAAAGATCGTGGAGAAGATCGTGAGGAAGATCGTGAAGAAGATCGTGAGGAAGATCGTGGAGAAGATCGTGAGGAAGATCGTGGAGAAGATCGTGAGGAAGATCGTAGAGAAGATGGTGCAAAAGATGGAGCTGAAGATGGTGCTGAAGATGGGCCAGAAAATGGTGGAGAAGACCATGGAGAAGATAGTTAATATTAAAAATACGGATAATTTATGATTTCTTTATAGCATACTTTGTATTAAAAATTTGGATGTAATTCGAACAAATAGGCAACGAGTTGAGAATTATGCAGATTATATGGATCAATTGATGTATGACGAGGAAGATTTTCCTATGAAGTTATCTAACATAAGAAAATTCGAGCGAATTAATCCAGGACTGGCAATCAATGTTTTCAGTTACACTTGCACAAATGTTTTGAACATCGATGAAAATGATGAGGAAACCGTTTTTAAACATCCGAATTTGGATATAATACATCGGACTAAAGTAGAGGGCGTAGCACCTATCTATTTGCTAATGTTGGAAGAAGGTGAAAAGTTTCACTATACTGCTGTTACTAATCTGCAGCGGTTAATGAATTGTCATGAGAGTGAAGATTGCCCAGTTCGGATTCAGTGCAAATGGTGCGAAACATGTCTGAATGGCTTTAGAAAAGATATGGCTTTTGAAAAACACAAAGCAATTTGCAGCAAAAATATGCTCGGTACTACAATGTACACGATGCCTCAAAATAAAGATTTGGTATTTAGTGATTGGTCCAAAACAGTCACTCCACCATACGTTATTTACGCTGATTTAGAGGCGATCTTACCCGATGATGAAAGACATCATCAAATTCATTTACCAATAGCAGCGGGGCTGTTGTTGATAAATAATTTCACTGGGGTAAGTCAATATCATCAATTTATTGGGCCGGAATGTATTGTGGAGTTTTTGACAATAATCGAACAACTGGGGCAGCAAGTAGTTTTGTCATACTATTATAGAAACACAAGGAAAACAATGATAATGTCAGCAGCAGAACGGATCGCATATAATAGGGTGCGAGTGTGTTATCTGTGCAATAAAGAAAATATTTAGTTAGAGATCATGACCATTTTACGGGCGAATATTTGGGCGAAGCATGCAATGACTGCAATTTATCAAGACAAATAAGATATTTATTACCGGCAGTATTTCATAATCTGAAAGGATATGACTTACACCATATTTTTAAATACGGACTCAATGAATTTACACATTGGTCCTTAAATTGTATTCCAACAACAACGGAAAAATTTTTATCATTGATGGTGAGAATAAAAAACTTAACCGTGCGTTTCATTGACAGTTTGCAGTTTGTCAATGATTCATTGGCAAAAGCGGTTAAGACATTGAGTGGATTACCGCTAACTCATTCAGTATTTCGTGGAACATTGGTAGAAACAAAAGGGATTTTCCCTTGTAATCATGCGAAAAGCTTAGAAATTTTGGAAAACACAACGGAATTGCCACCGATTTGGGAAAAAGTAACACAAGAAGAATATCAGAAAGCACTGGAAATTTGGGAAGAAACCGGTTGTCAAAATTTAGGGAAAAAATCAATTATTACGTAATAAAAAATATAATTACGCCACTTCATATGTGATTACGTAATTTTACAAAATTATGTAACACCATAACACCCCAGGGTACCCACACAAATATTACGTAATACTATATATTTGGCTTGGTTTATACTCCTCACTTGTCACTACTCTATCAAAATGTATTGAATTTTTTCCAGGGATATTTGGCTTGGTTTATACTCCTCACTACTCTAATTATTATGTAAGGTATCAAAGGTTAATTATTATGTAATATGTCAAAGGTCAATTATGATTGACAAAGCTGTCAAAGGTCAATTATAACAAGGGGGGTCAATTATGACGTAAAATTAAAAAAACCAGTTTACGAAATCACATAACACCATACCACCCTCAGGGTACCCATACAAATATTACGTAATACTGTATATTTGGCTTGGTTTATACTCCTCACTTGTCACTACTATCCATCGAAAAAATTGTACATTTCGATGTCGACTAAAAGCTCGATGGGTTCCCTTATCGTCATGAGTGCCGATGCCCAACTCATTCCGGGAATACCAAAGAAATTTAGTGGCTCCAATTTATGGTGTGCTATTGATCTTGCTCGAAACTGCTGGAATATGTCGGCCAGTACACGTCCAGCTTCAAATATATTTTCATGTAATCCAGTAAATTTTGACAACCGGTTTCTTCCCAAATTTCCAGTGCTTTCTGATATTCTTCTTGTGTTACTTTTTCCCAAATCGGTGGCAACTCCTCACTTGTCACTACTATGGAGGTATACGTGGTGGTCTCACATTTGTGAATAAACACTATGCAGTGTCGTCAGAAAACACTGAGTTGTTGTATATCGACATCAACAACTTATACGGCTGGGCATTGAGTGAAAAATTGCCATGTAAAAATTTTAAATGGATACTGGAGGAATCGGATTTGGAATCGACTTTGGAACAATGTGTGAATCAAGATTTTGAAACATTGGATTATGGCTATACCGTGGAGGTGGACATGAAAATTCCAGATGATTTACACGACAAATTCGATGATTGTACGAGGACTAAGACATCCATGCCAAGCATGGTGTGAATGGTGAATTATGAGCTCAATGCGCGTCTGTGTGCGCGTTGTATGGTGTGATGGGTTTGTGTGCGCACACAGACGCGAGCAATGTCATTTTTGTGTTGGGTTGTTAGTTGATCTCGCGTCTGTGTGCGCTTTTCTTTTCTTTGTTTTTGGCTGTGTGCGCACACAGACGCGAGCAAGAGGTATTTCAATTTTTATTAATTAGGTTTGTTGTAATTTTGTTTATTTTAGATTTAGAATTTTATTAGGTTTTTGTGTGATTGTATTTGATGAGTTAATGGTATCGATTTTCGGTTTATGATTTTTCGGATAAAAGGTGGCTGCTGTTAATTATGATTCAAACAATATGATCCAGGATAAATGTTCTTTGGAATCGGATAACGTTAATGGTGTTTTTGGCCAACAAATATCAAATTTATTTGGTGGATTGCTTTCCGTTGGTATTCGATGCAATAATTGTGATGTAGTAGCTACACAAAGAAAGGTTCCAGATAAAATGATTGAGAAGAGTTCAGCTACAAGGTTGTTTAATATTATTGAAAGTACTGGAGGTGTCATGACTGGTATGATCCCTGATTATCGATATCAAGTATGTCGTGCACAAATGGAAGCAGCTCGATGTAGATATAAACATGGATATGAAATGCCTAGCGACATAATATGTCATTCTATTGCGGATATTAATCAGCTTTATTCCCAATCAACTGAGAGGCGACCATTAGGTTGTTCAATGATGGAATTATCTTATGGTATTGACATGGACAAACTGTTGTTATTCAAAACTGGCTCTGTGGATGGAAATAAAATTATTAGTCGTTATTTTGTATTAAAAAGCTTTCAAATTTTAGCTTGAAAAAATGCTTTTCTAATGTTTTATAATTTGACACCTAGAATTTCTGAGAAAATTTGTTTTGACTGACGCTTTTTTATACCACGCTTTTTGTTTGAATAAATGCAAATTTCAAATATAAAACATCACCTGAACATCTCCTGGTCCTTTCAATGGCGGTTAAAAGAAAATATTGTTTCAACAACCTACACGATTTTCCGATGGTTTCAGAAATTGTTTAGTTTGAATGGAATTTATAAAGAATAATGCAGATAACATCTATGATAGTATTGTCAGGTGGGTGCCCACAACTGCAGCTCTTTACCACGGGCTTTTTGCATATATATCAGCTTGGAATTGATAATATTAGAAACATTTGACATGAAAATAATTCTTTTCATTTGCCTTTTCATCTGTATTTTTGAAAGCATAAGTTCTCTTAGTAAGCTATTATGTTTATTTTTATGTTATTTTTTATTATTATATCCGTTTTTATGATATTTCTTTTCACAATTTATTATTTTTATTTTTAATTTTGATTGCGCTCGACATATTTCTTATTGACCTCTACACAATATTCATGATCTTGGTCAACCTGTTACAAAATTCATTAGAAATATCACATTTCATGTAAAGTTTTCCATTTCTTTTATCTCTATTTCATTTGCAGATTATAGATTAATATTTTTTATTTATTTATCTCTCATCTTCTATGCAGTTTTTCATGGTTTAGAACAGTGGTGGTCAACCCAAATCAATCGAAGGGCCAAATTTTCGGAACAATACTATCACGGGCCACAATAAATTCATTTATATAAATATAACTCGTTTTTACGATTCAAGTAAACTTAGAATCAATTTTTTAAATTATAAACATGCTTAATTCGAATATGAATTCTAAAAAAGACAATTATTGATTTGATGTTTAAAATTGTCTCCGGGCCACATCAAAACGCTTCGCGGGTCACATTTGGCCCGCTGGCCACCGGTTGGCCATGGCTGGTTTAGAATGAAGTTGTCGTAAATTTGTTTTTCAATAAACATTGATGAATTGTGAGTAGAATAAAATATTTTACTAAAATTCCCCAAATGAACAATTATAATTATTTTTAAATTAGTAAAAATTATTTAAAAATACATTTAAGATTTACCAATTTGTTTTCACATTTTTATTTAATTTATTTACTTAAAATTTAAAATGAATTCATATTTGAATTAATTTAATTAATTTAATAATATTAACAATGCTTTAAATAATTCATTATTAATAATTTTATATTATTTTTCATTTTTATATTTATTTATATATTTTTAATTATTTTTATGCTTATAGATCCTGAATGTTCACTTCCGAAGAATACTGGTCCATGTCAAGTATTTATTCCAAAATGGTATTTTAACTCAAACTCGAAGAAATGCGAAAATTTCATTTATGGTGGCTGCCAAGGGAATAAAAATAATTTCAGTAGTAAGGCAGAATGTGAAAAACATTGTCACTAATGGCCGTAATAATAAAAGCATGTAGGACCAATAAAAGCTGATATTTAATCAAATAAATTTAATTTGAATTCATTTTTTGTATTTAATTATTATATTAACATAAAGAAATAAATAGTTAATAATAATTAATAATTGTTAATAATTTATTTGAGTAATAATTATATAGTTTTGTCATTTTCCCGGTTATTTTACTTTTATATTTTATTTCATTTTCATCATTATTTCTATAATTACTCAATCTATAACATTATTCATGTATAAATTGTCAACATATCGTTATCATAATATTGTTTGGGTTAATATTGGAAGACACAAAAAAATAAAATAAATCATGAAAAATTCGGTTAAATCAATAAAAATACCAAAAATAATAAAAATATAAAATTAAATTAAAATTTAGTAGAAATTGAAAATTAAAATAGATCGGGGAAACGAGTATGGTTGAACACTGAGTCATGAGACAAACTCAAAAATAATAATAAAGAGATAAAGGTGTTAAGTAGTATGTTTAATAAGAAAATTGATGGGCCCGAAAGAGTCTCCGTTAAAACTTGTGGCGGGACAATCGGGGTGCAGGCTGTGTTATGTGATGTAACAATAATAAATAAAAAAACAAAATTAATATTCAATTAATATCACACGTTTACTGAACAAAATAAAAATAATACTACTTGGGTCAATTCAGCTTCGTAATTCAATTTCTTAATTCAGTTTCTTAGTTCAATTTCTTAATTCAGTTCCTTAATTCAGTTTCTTAATTCAATTTCTTAATTCAATTTCTTAATTCAGTTTCTTAATTCAATTTCTTAATTCAGTTTCTTGATTCAATTTCTTAATTCGGTTTCTTGATTCAATTTCTTAATTCAGTTTCTTGATTCAGTTTCTTAATTCAAATTTGTTTAGCATTTGAACTTACTAATAGAAGTTTTGAAGAAATATAATTAATCATTCAATTACTTTCGATTTTTTTTATTTCCTATAGTGATAATTTACTATAGTAAAATATCGCTATATAGTTTTTTTTTGAAAATCTGGATTACCCAGATGGTGGCATTTTATATTTTAGTATTCACAATTCCTAATTGTGAACACTAAAATATTAACAAAAATAGCTGTACATTACATAACTTCCCCCTTTAAAACCAGTAGTGGATATAAGACTCACACCCGCACACCTACCATGACCCAAAGAACTACCAATACCCTTAGTTTATAGTAAAAAAGACCTCTTTACCTTTCAATTTTATTCATCTTTTTCATTTTTTTCAAAAACACATACCCCTAGCATTTCATCCATTAAACCCTAAAAATATAGGGAAAAATGGAGAAGAAATGGTGGCGCAATAATTGCATGAAGGTGGCGGGTGTGAGTCTTATATCCACTACTTATCTTTATCGTTTTGGCAAATCACCAGTTTGGCAAGCAGCCAGTTTGGCAAGCTGCCAGAATTGGTAAATCGCTGTTTGATGGATTATAAACAAATAAAAAATTTAAAATTTAAAACCAAAAATATAAAAATTTTAAAAATTTAAAAAACAGAGTATCCAATAAAAAATTTTTTTTAAAAAATGAATGATTATAGTTGCGAGGTTTGTCAAAAAATTTTTAAAACCAGAACAGCTCTACTTTCTCATCAAAAATCAAAAGCACATTTATTAAAAACAAATAGACTTGATAATTCAAACTCAAAAATCTGTACTAAATGCAAAGTAAGATATTTACATTCAGGATATGATAAACATTTTTCAAGTTGTATTGGGGTTTCTAAAATTAGAGAAAAATTTGAATGTCCCATATGCAAATCAAAATTTAATATAAAATCTTATTATTTAAAACATCTAAAATCATGTGCTATAAAAAATAAACAACCAATACCTAAAAGAGATTCTGATTCTGAGTCTGATTCTGATGTTGAACCTGAACATATTGAAAAAGAAAATTATAATTGGGATAACTTCAATCACACAGATGTATTTGGAGGTCAAATGTTTGCCTCCACAATCGCAGAGTATATAAGAGCAAATAAACAAAACATAAAAAATTCAATGGACAATGCTATAAGAATTTTTGGTCAATCAAGATTCAACATTATAAAATATAAAGTTAGAATCGCCACAAAATATTGGAGAGGAGAAGGAGCAGATACTTCCCCTTTAGATTCCATTGTTGAATCGACTTTTAAATATTTATTCTCAACAAAAGCAATAAATAAAACCATCAATGATTTATGCAAAGAGATGGGAGAACAACAAGAACAAATAGAACAAGAATTGGGAGAATCCAATTTAAGATTCCATTCTTTCCAATCTATAGAAATTGAATATTGGAGAGCAGCACCTCCAAATCCAAAATCTTATATCCGTACACCATTCCCTTCTAATTATGTTATAAATGTACAGAATGGTGATAATAAATGTTTCCAATGGGCAATACTTGCTCACTTACATCCTCAAGCAAGGAATGCTCAAAGGGTTTCCAAATATAAAGAATATGAAAATGAATTAATATATCCAGAAGGATTTGAACACCCGATGAAAATTGAATACATTCCAAAATTTGAAGAATTAAATAATCTTAAACTTAATATTTATGAAAATGTTCCATCTAAGGGTGTTTTAAAACATATTGTTCCAATTTATATTTCAAATAAAGAATTATCAGAACAAGATAAAAATAGAGAAATAGATCTTTTAATATTAGAAGAATTTAATAAAGTTGATCTAAGAGATAGCAATCAAGGTTATGTTTATAATGAAGAGGATGAAGAGGCAGGCCAAGATTTAAATCTTCATGAGGAGGAAGAAGATCCTGGATTATTTGAGTCGGCACTAGATGAAGAGGAATTGCAAGCGGGAATAGATGAGAAGGACCTACCAGACTTAGAAAGAAATCAACATTATGTTTTAATAAAAAACTTTCAAAGTTTTATGCGCTCAAAAAATCTAGCTAGAGGTGGAACAACTTGTAAAAGATGTTTACATTATTCCACAACAAAAGATGCTATAATTAAACATGAAAGATTATGTGAGAAGAACAAACCTTCTTTAATTAAAATGCCCACAAACATAGACATGCATTTTAAAAATTATTCAAATTTATTAGAATCATTAGGTGTAATAATAGGAGACTTTGAAGCAATAAATATAGAACATGATTTAGAAAAAGAATATTTAAAAATAATAGAAAAACATAATTTATTAGATTCTTGGAGAGAGTTTGTTGGAAGGCAGGAGGGCAAAGGTCCAGTATGGCAGAGCATGAAAAACTTTCTGTGGGAAAATAGAAAATCTTATACAATAAGAACCGCTAAACAAATACCTTCAGCTTATAAACTATTTTTTAAAAGTAATTATCCTGAACTCATAGAATCTAAAGAATATTCATATAGAGGAACTTCTTCTGAAGATGCTTTAAACCATTTTGTCAATAGTATAAATCACCTAGAACACGAATTATTTATAATATTAAAAACAGATTATAAAATAAATTTCTCAGATGAACAATGGGAAGAATATGAAAATGCTTCAAATTGTTGGATGTGTAAACAACCATTCGTGAGCTCTAGGAATCCAACCTCTAGGAATCCTGAGTCTTTGAATCCTGAGTCTTTGAATCCTGAGTCTTCGGATGTAGAATCTTTAGACCCCGAGTCTTCTAACATAGAACCTTTGGATATTAGACCTTCAGACGTTGAGTCTTTGAATCCTGAGTCTTATACCAGGATTATTGAAGAAGAACATTCAGATAAAGTTCCTGATCATGATCATTTTAAAAGTGAAAATAATTATCGAGGAGCAGCCCATAAAAAATGCAATCTTAATTGTCACACTCCTAAATTTATACCTGTTATATTTCATAATCTTTTTGGGTATGATTTGCATTTATTTATAAAGGCTCTAGCTGTAAATGCTAAAAACTCTTTCAAGGTTATCGGCTTAACAAAAGAAAAATATAAATGTGTGCAATATGGTTGTTTAAAATTTATAGACTCGTTAAACTTTCTTCAAATGTCTCTAGATGCAATAGCTAAAACAATGAAACCAGAAGATTTTAAATATACAACAGAGCATGTTTTGAAAAAAAATAATATTCCTCCAGAAGAATATCCAACATGTCTATCAAAAGGAATCTACCCTTATGATTATATGAATTCATTTGAAAGATATAATGAAACAAAATTACCAGAGAAAGAAGCATTCTATTCAAAACTACAACTATCAAATATTACAGATCAAGAATATTCTCGAGCAAATAAAATGTGGGAATTATTTAACTGTAAAAACCTTGGAGAATATACTGACATGTATTTATCCCTTGATGTTTATATTTTAGCAGACTGTTTTGAAATCTTCTGTAAAACCTTTGAATTAAAACCATATAATTATATAACACTGCCAGCTCTAGCTTGGGATATAATGTTATATAATAAATGGATTTCTGGGGATTCTGAAAGTCATTCTGATAAGAATAAAAAATAGAATTAATAAAAGATCTTGACATGTTTAATGTATTTAAACATAATATTAGAGGGGGTATTTCTTCTGTAATGGGGGATAGAGAAATAACTGCAAATAATTCCATAACTCTTACTAGAAAATATTTTAAAGATACTGATGCAGACTATATTAAAATAGAAACTCTAGAAGACTCTAAATTAATAACAGAGGGTTTAACCGATCCATTTGAAATATTTTATTGTGATGCAACTGCTCTATATGGGGGTGTAATGTCTCAACATTTACCAACTGGTGAGTTCTCCTGGGTTGATATTCCTAAAGAAAAAGAAAAACTAGATGCTCTTATAAAAAAAATACTATTAACCCCTAAAGATTCTGATATTGGATATGCTATAGAATGTGATCTCGAATACCCAAATAGAATAAAATCTAGAACTAGATTTCTTCCCTATTCACCAATAAAAAGAATGATAGATCTAGAAGAACTTTCACCTTGGCAAATCTCAAAACATATATCAACAAATATAAAATTTCTTTGTGACCAAACTGATAGAGAATATTATCTTTGCCATTATAGATTATTTCAATTTAATCTTTCACACGGACTACGGTTGAAGAAGATACATAATATTATAAAATTCAAACAAGCACCATTTATGAAAAAGTTTATAGAGGGAAATATTAAGAAAAGAAATGAAGCAAAAAGAGCTGGAAATATCTATCTAGATGTGATTTATAAACTTTTAAATAATGCAGTCTTTGGCAAGACTATGGAAAATGTTGACAAATACACACGAGTAGAACTCCTAACAAATACTCAAAAGGATTTTAATAGATATAATCGAATGCTTGGAAAACCTACATTTAAAAATGCTGAAGTATTTTCAAAGAATCTAGTTGCAATTGAAATAAAAAATAATGAAAAAACTTATAATAAACCAATCTCTATGGGCTTTGCAATCTTAGAGCTTTCTAAATTACAAATGTATGAAACCTATTATGATGTTTTTACTCCACATTTTGGAGATCGAGTATGCTTATGTGCAATGGATACAGATAGTTTCTTTTTAAAAATACATGGTAAAGATGTGAAAAAAGAAATAGCTGAAAATCCTATACTTTCAAAACTAATAAATTCATCTGGAGAATTATTCACCTTCAAAGATGAAAAACCAAATAAGATAATATTAGATGCAGTATTTATTAGATCTAAACAATATTCTCTTGAAGAGATGGAAAAACCAAAAACAGAAAAGCAAACAATTAAAATCATGTATAAAAATCCAATAACTAAAGAAACAGAAGAAATGGATTATACATTTGAACGACCAATAATAACAAATGGAAAAACTTTTAAAGATAATAAATGTAAAGGGATACAAAGAGCAGTATCTAAGAATATCACTCATCAAGATTATAAAAATTGTCTAAAAGAAAACCATCAAGATAAAATAGAAGAGGTTCATCAACTTAAATCTGAGAAGCATAATATGTATCTACAAGAATCGGCTAAGATATCATTATCTAATTATGATGACAAAAGATTCATCTTAACCGATATAAAAACAACTCTCCCAATTGGAAATGATTTAATTCCAATAATAAAAAATTTGGATAAAATAAATGAATTTTATAACTTAAAAATTACCGATCTGGATATTTATAAAGTCGAGATTATTTATCCAGAGGTCCCACCACAATTTGATTATCTTGATAATAAACCTCTATATCCTCAAGTTAAAAACTCAATCTCTATAGAGCAGTGGTTCTCAAACTTTTTTGATCACGACCCAAATTTTTGACATTTTATGCCAAAAATTTTATTGCGACCCACATGACAAAGATTAATTTTAAAATAAATGTTTATTTAATGAGAATAACTCTATTTAACTCTAGTTATTCTAGTCATCGCGACCCACCAAAAATTCTTTCGCGACCCATAGTTTGAGAAACACTGCTATAGAGGAAAAATGTTTCAACACTGAAGAAGAATATATAAAAAATCTAACTGATGAAGAATTTAATTATAATAAAAATCAGTTAAGTAGACTTTCAGTGACTTTCAGTCATGACTGAATCTATTGTTTTTTAGATTTAAAAATGAGTAATCCAATCCTGACTAATGAAGATTTAAAAATATCATATGAAAATATAAAATCATATTATAACGATTCAAAAGTTATTTTATCTAAAACATTATTTAATGATTTAATTAATGAATTTCTTCGATTTAAAAATAATAGTATACAGATCTCAAGAATATTTCTTATTAAGATTTTTATTATCGTTTGTCTCATAGTAGAATCCGAAGTACCTAACATTTTACAAATTTGAGATTGAGTAAAATTAGGATTCTCACTTAAAATCTTAGTAAACTCTAAAGCTTTTTCTTTTAATAAAAACATGTTTAATTTAGAAGTATCAACTATAGCAACTTGATCTACTTTTTTTAAAAATACATCCATTTTATAAGTAAGAATTCTTTAACCATTTTTCTCGAGATGTTTTTTATTACTTATAAGTAGTAAGATGTGTCACCTCCAGGACATGTCACATCCAGGACAGGTCAAGGTCAAATTTTTTAAGGTCAAGGTCAATTTTTTTTTTGGTTGCAAACTCCATTTGAATATAATCTTATAACAATATGAAATAATAATAATAATTTACTGATATCATTCACACGTGATTTAGTAACAGTTCATAGTGCAAATCCTGTGAATTTCCGTGATGTAATCGATTATTAACGCATAATTTCATACCACATGTTATCCCTTCAAATATTTTAATCAATAATAATTCAGTATTTTTCCGATAGTAATAATAATAATAATAATAATAATAAAATTTTTACAAATAATTACTATTATTATAAGAACTTTTATTTCTTCCAATTTCACCACTGATTATAATATCCATTGAATTGAAAAGAGACTTTGAAGATTATAAATCAGTAATATATCGATGTTTGTTGACTCTCACAAATTGTCGGCACTGCCTTGTTAAGTGAATTTGATCATTATTACATTAAATATTTATTGTTGGATAATTACATTTAAAAGGTTCAACCAATTTCATAAATCAGCTTTGAATCACTTTAATATAAATCTTCATAAGAAATTACTTTATTATTATTATTATTATTATTATTATTATTATTATTATTATTAATATTTACATCAACTCAAATTTAACAAGGTTAGTCTCACAAATCGAATTCTGAAATCAAACAAATGCATTTAATAAAAATTAAAATCATCGACATACACAACCGCCGCCCGCCCCGAAGGGGCTGGGCGGTAGTTTCTAAATTTGGTTTATTTTGAATATTATTATTTGATACATAGTTTTATTATTTACAATATTCAAAGTATTAATAACAAAGGTAAAGAAATAAATGTTTATAGTATGATACTCATTAATATACATTGAACATGCTTTACATTTGCGAACATTTTAAATTTGGAATTTTAAGGATTACCTTCGATAGATTATATTGAATAATGGTTCATTAAAAAGGTCTCATTTTTTTTTTGGATTTTTGTGAAAAGTTGTAGGTTAGGCTGAAAATTAATTAGTAAAAAAAAATTGGCACTTTTTGTGTTGTCGAAATAATTGAAATAAATATTTTAAAATATGTAAAAACTGAAACGTTAAATATCATTGCAAGTTTGCTTGTCTTTTTATTATATGTATCGTGTTGAAATATCTAATTTTCTTATAATCTATCTATCGATCATCTTGTTTCTTTTGAATAATAGTATAAACATAATTATTTTTTCATTTTAATTATTTTCAACCATGTCGGAAAAAGGTAAAATATGAATTTTATGTTTATTAATTCTTTTTTTTATTTAGCATATATAATCAACTTTTTGATTGAAAAATTAGAGGAAATATCTAATGTAAAAATTAGAGAATTTATGAATGTTCCAGAGAAATTAAAATGGCCGTATTCAGACGATGAAATTAATGAAGATGATATGTCATATGAATCTGAAAATATGTCCCAGCAAGAAGATGAATATACTGATTTGCCTAGTGAAGAACTTAAGTCATGTATTGAGAATTCTACAACAGATAAATTACCAAATGAATCTAAAGAAGATGAATCTATTGTTTCTACTAATTGTATTGATCATATTGTTGAAAATATAATGAAAAGAGATTGTATTGAAGATTAATAAATTTGAAACTTTAGTTATTTTCAATGATTTAAAAACACCAAAACACTAATAAAGATGTATTAAATAAATTTAACATGAACAATGTTCCTCTTCAAACTTATCTTCGGCTTTTATAATTTTCCAAATTGGTTTGATTCGGTCTCTGCTTACATTATACCCTTGAATTAATATGGTAACCATGCAGGTTATTTTGCTCATCTTACCACCATTGGGAATCATATCCAAATCGTTTCTAATGAACATATCTTCATCATCAAATTCAATATTTTCATTGATCCTCTGAAATAATTGTCCCAATAGCATCTTGTCATGAAACTTGATTTTGGAAAGTCTCACATTGTAGAAACATTTTTCCAGAGTTACTGGTTCCTAACAATAAATAATAATAATAAAATCCAAAATAATTTATAGAAACTTACCTTAAATGTATAGGAAATTGGACAATACAAATAATTTAGTTTGTATTGCATGAATTCGACTGGCTTTTTTGTATCCACTCGAACATTGACCAAGGTTTCCGAGGATAATGTCGCTTCTTTAAATTTCCGTTTTCCGAATTCCTGAGCGGCATCTGCATTTTTTCTCTTCAAAACTCCTAGATTAAAAAACTAATAAATGGAATATGTGTAAACGACAACAAACCTGTAATTTGATTATCCATTTGTAGTTATAATATTTAATAATTTGAACCAGATATTTTATACTAATTTCATTGTAAACAAGTTTCAAGTGACAGGCATGATCAAAACGTGATCAACTAGTTCATTTTATGCTAAATAACAAAGTCTGAAATGATTTATTGTACACAAACAAATATTATAGGTTAGTTAAGGTTATCACAAAACAAATATAATTATATTTTATTACAACAATACATTTTTTCGCAATTCCACAAGTAATGCATGAATTATTTCTCGTTTCTGTAGATCATCCCCACAAGTATTCTGCATATTATTTTTACAAAAATCACAATTTTCAACATCATCGGTATAACATGTAATCGTAGCATGATCCATATGAATTAAATCTATTACATTTATTCCAGTTATTTCATAAATTTTGTAAAACACAACTTCTGGAGCACAATACATTAAGGAATTGTTCAAATTCGGATAAAAATCTTCAATTTTATCAATCAAAATTTTTAGTATAGTTTCTAAACAAAAATCAGTAAATTTAAAATAAAAACAGTTACCTTCATGTTCAATCATTGTTGAATAAATATTCAAGCAAATCCTCATTACTTATATTTGAAGAAATTGTTAAAGATCCAATCAAATCCTTTACATCGTTTATAATTCCTTCAACAATAGTATGAAAATCTAAATTTTTAATACCTAGTACAACTATTTTACCACTCGAAAATATATTTACACATAGTGGATTATATTTTGTATAACGCAGAGCGGGAAATAATTCAGTCTCATATATACAATCTCCATCTAATAACTTTGCTAAATTATTCAAATTAATAGATTGTTCAACCTTGGTAGCTATAGTAAGACTTTGAACTTGAATATCTTTGATATTATATTGCAAATTCTTGAATTCGATAGGCTTCTTACAACCCATTATACGACATTTACCATTTTTGAAAAATATAATAGTATATTTTCCAGTTTTGTCGACATATTGTTGTGGTTTACACTTGGGGAAATTCATCATACCAACAGTTTCCAAAGACACACGACCTCTATAATTAATATTTGTCAGCATTTCTACTGAATATTTATAAAAATCAAGTATATATATATATTATATTATAGAGTAATTAAATCAATTTATTTTTTACGATATAAACAAAATTAATTTTTAAATAAATATTAAAAATGGAACTAAGAAATGATGCTGTATATCAAATAGTCGGACCAAGTGGTAGCGGCAAAACTTTGTTTGTTTGCAAATTACTAAAATCACATTTATTTGAATCAAAATTTAACAAAATTTATTGGCATCGAGGTGCTGATCAAGAACACGGATTGACTCAATCAAGTTTCTGTAAATTGAAAAATATGAAAATAGTAGAGGGATTTGATAAAAATTGGTCCAGTAGACTAAAGAAGGGGGATGTCATAATTATTGATGACTTGTATCAAGAAGCTAATAAAGAAAAGAATTTCAATAATTTATTTACTAAAATCAGTAAACACGTTGGTGTAACTGTTATTTTTATAACTCAAAATCTATTTCATCAAGGTGGTGCACATCGAACACGTAATTTAAATGTACAATATTTAGTTATTTTCAAGAATCCTAGAGATGCAACAGTGATTGATTTTCTTGCACGTCAAGCGTACCCTAACAATCGTAATTTTCTTATCAGTGCATTTCAAGATGCTACAAAAATACCTCATGGATATATATTTCTTGATTTCACACAACAATGTCCCGATGATTTACGAGTAAAAACAGATATTTTCAACCCAAAAGGTGCCATGGTTTATAAACAAAGTTGAAAACCTCTATGAATAATAATAATGTTTCTAAAAGCAAGGGTGAAAAATATTAGGAAATTAAGAAAAAGTATTAAAAAGAGTATTAAAGTTCCAAAGGTTCCACCAACAACTAGTTATACACCATCTAAAAAACTTGTAACTGAAAATTTCTCTGCAATGAATCTTATTTCGAAAAATCCTAAACCTAAACGTGAAACCCGTAAAACACGTAAAGCCGGTAAAAAAGTAATTAAAAATCATCGCAGTTTTCCATTTTTTAATGCATTGTTAAAGGCCCCGAGTATGAAAAGAATGAATATATTGCAATCATTCCCAAATTTTGTTGTCGATGATTTACTCAATATTATACTTAAAGTAGTCAAAGGCAAAATAAATTATCAGTAAATCAAAAAAGCATTTATTGAGCAAACATAGGAAACCTTTGTTATCATTAGTAAATAATAAAAATCGTAAGCAAATGAGGAAAATTATATATAAACAACAAGGTGGATTTATTGGTGCATTGATACCTCTGGCATTATCATTATTAGGTGGAGTTTTAATTTTAAATCTTCTTGCTGTAATGGAGAAGATTTGGACGAACCCAGAAGACGAAGCCGGTTTCGGTGGAGTGGCAAAATTAAAGAAAAGAGTTCCGAATTCGAAAAAAGAAACCCAGAAGTGGTTATCAGATCAGCTTGCGTACAGTTTGAACAAACCAATGCGGAAAAGATTTCCAACAAGAGCCTATAAAACATTTGGTATTGACGATTTATGGCAAATGGATTTGATGGAGATGATACCGTATTCGAAAATTAACAATGGGAATAAATATATTTTAACATGTATTAATGTATTCAGCAGGATTTGCACGAGCAATACCAGTCAAGGCAAAATCTGCAGATGAAATGTCAAAGGCAATTAATATTTTATTTAAAGATGGACATCCTAATAACTTGCAAACAGATTTGGGTATTATTATTATTATTATTATTATTATTATTATTATTATTATTATTATTATTATTATTATTATTATTATTATTATTATTATTATTATTATTTTAGGTAAAGAATTCTACAATAGCAAAGTTAAGCAAATCCTCGATAAACTGAAAATAAATCACTACTCGGTACATTCTCAATACAAAGCTGCCCATGTTGAAAGATTTAATCGAACACTGAGAGATAGATTAAAGAAATTATTCGTGCATCAAGGTAATAAAAAATGGGTAAATGCTTTACCGAAAATAATAACAAGTTATAATCATTCATCACATCGAGGACTGAATGGATTGAGACCGGTTGATATTACATCAAAAACATTCTATTCTAAGAAATCTGTAAAAATTGCAAAACCTAAATATAAAGTCGGTGATCGTGTTAGAATTAGTAAAATTAGTGCATCACCATTTATTAAAAATTTTGATACAAATTGGAGTGATGAAGTCTTTGTAATTTCAAAAATAAATACTAAACAGAATCCTGTAATGTATGTCATCAAAGACAGTGATAATAATATTGTACAAGGGAAATTTTATGAGCAGGAATTACAAGTCATTCCTCCTCCAAAGGTATTTAGAATTCAAAAAATATTGAAAACTAAAAAGGTCGGCAAGGATAAACAATACTATGTCAAATGGCATGGTTATCAAAACCCGTCATGGATATCAGCAAAGGACCTAGTAAAGTGAATTTTTATACTATTTTACCGAGCAATAGTTGCCCATTAATTCATCCAGACAATCAAGCCAGTAAATTTATGGTCAATCTCCAGAATCCGATTTCTTTAAATTCAATGGACAATGCTATAAGAATTTTTGGTCAATCAAGATTCAACATTATAAAATATAAAGTTAGAATCGCCACAAAATATTGGAGAGGAGAAGGAGCAGATACTTCCCCTTTAGATTCCATTGTTGAATCGACTTTTAAATATTTATTCTCAACAAAAGCAATAAATAAAACCATCAATGATTTATGCAAAGAGATGGGAGAACAACAAGAACAAATAGAACAAGAATTGGGAGAATCCAATTTAAGATTCCATTCTTTCCAATCTATAGAAATTGAATATTGGAGAGCAGCACCCCCAAATCCAAAATCTTATATCCGTACACCATTCCCTTCTAATTATGTTATAAATGTACAGAATGGTGATAATAAATGTTTCCAATGGGCAATACTTGCTCACTTACATCCTCAAGCAAGGAATGCTCAAAGGGTTTCCAAATATAAAGAATATGAAAATGAATTAATATATCCAGAAGGATTTAAACACCCGATGAAAATTGAATACATTCCAAAATTTGAAGAATTAAATAATCTTAAACTTAATATTTATGAAAATGTTCCATCTAAGGGTGTTTTAAAACATATTGTTCCAATTTATATTTCAAATAAAGAATTATCAGAACAAGATAAAAATAGAGAAATAGATCTTTTAATATTAGAAGAATTTAATAAAGTTGATCTAAGAGATAGCAATCAAGGTTATGTTTATAATGAAGAGGATGAAGAGGCAGGCCAAGATTTAAATCTTCATGAGGAGGAAGAAGATCCTGGATTATTTGAGTCGGCACTAGATGAAGAGGAATTGCAAGCGGGAATAGATGAGAAGGACCTACCAGACTTAGAAAGAAATCAACATTATGTTTTAATAAAAAACTTTCAAAGTTTTATGCGCTCAAAAAATCTAGCTAGAGGTGGAACAACTTGTAAAAGATGTTTACATTATTCCACAACAAAAGATGCTATAATTAAACATGAAAGATTATGTGAGAAGAACAAACCTTCTTTAATTAAAATGCCCACAAACATAGACATGCATTTTAAAAATTATTCAAATTTATTAGAATCATTAGGTGTAATAATAGGAGACTTTGAAGCAATAAATATAGAACATGATTTAGAAAAAGAATATTTAAAAATAATAGAAAAACATAATTTATTAGATTCTTGGAGAGAGTTTGTTGGAAGGCAGGAGGGCAAAGGTCCAGTATGGCAGAGCATGAAAAACTTTCTGTGGGAAAATAGAAAATCTTATACAATAAGAACCGCTAAACAAATACCTTCAGCTTATAAACTATTTTTTAAAAGTAATTATCCTGAACTCATAGAATCTAAAGAATATTCATATAGAGGAACTTCTTCTGAAGATGCTTTAAACCATTTTGTCAATAGTATAAATCACCTAGAACACGAATTATTTATAATATTAAAAACAGATTATAAAATAAATTTCTCAGATGAACAATGGGAAGAATATGAAAATGCTTCAAATTGTTGGATGTGTAAACAACCATTCGTGAGCTCTAGGAATCCAACCTCTAGGAATCCTGAGTCTTTGAATCCTGAGTCTTTGAATCCTGAGTCTTCGGATGTAGAATCTTTAGACCCCGAGTCTTCTAACATAGAACCTTTGGATATTAGACCTTCAGACGTTGAGTCTTTGAATCCTGAGTCTTATACCAGGATTATTGAAGAAGAACATTCAGATAAAGTTCCTGATCATGATCATTTTAAAAGTGAAAATAATTATCGAGGAGCAGCCCATAAAAAATGCAATCTTAATTGTCACACTCCTAAATTTATACCTGTTATATTTCATAATCTTTTTGGGTATGATTTGCATTTATTTATAAAGGCTCTAGCTGTAAATGCTAAAAACTCTTTCAAGGTTATCGGCTTAACAAAAGAAAAATATAAATGTGTGCAATATGGTTGTTTAAAATTTATAGACTCGTTAAACTTTCTTCAAATGTCTCTAGATGCAATAGCTAAAACAATGAAACCAGAAGATTTTAAATATACAACAGAGCATGTTTTGAAAAAAAATAATATTCCTCCAGAAGAATATCCAACATGTCTATCAAAAGGAATCTACCCTTATGATTATATGAATTCATTTGAAAGATATAATGAAACAAAATTACCAGAGAAAGAAGCATTCTATTCAAAACTACAACTATCAAATATTACAGATCAAGAATATTCTCGAGCAAATAAAATGTGGGAATTATTTAACTGTAAAAACCTTGGAGAATATACTGACATGTATTTATCCCTTGATGTTTATATTTTAGCAGACTGTTTTGAAATCTTCTGTAAAACCTTTGAATTAAAACCATATAATTATATAACACTGCCAGCTCTAGCTTGGGATATAATGTTATATAATAAATGGATTTCTGGGGATTCTGAAAGTCATTCTGATAAGAATAAAAAATAGAATTAATAAAAGATCTTGACATGTTTAATGTATTTAAACATAATATTAGAGGGGGTATTTCTTCTGTAATGGGGGATAGAGAAATAACTGCAAATAATTCCATAACTCTTACTAGAAAATATTTTAAAGATACTGATGCAGACTATATTAAAATAGAAACTCTAGAAGACTCTAAATTAATAACAGAGGGTTTAACCGATCCATTTGAAATATTTTATTGTGATGCAACTGCTCTATATGGGGGTGTAATGTCTCAACATTTACCAACTGGTGAGTTCTCCTGGGTTGATATTCCTAAAGAAAAAGAAAAACTAGATGCTCTTATAAAAAAAATACTATTAACCCCTAAAGATTCTGATATTGGATATGCTATAGAATGTGATCTCGAATACCCAAATAGAATAAAATCTAGAACTAGATTTCTTCCCTATTCACCAATAAAAAGAATGATAGATCTAGAAGAACTTTCACCTTGGCAAATCTCAAAACATATATCAAAGTAGATGGATTGGGCACCGCTAGAACAGGACTCCGCTAGCACAACCCCCCCCCCGGGGTAAAAAATTTTTCTAAGTCTAAAAGTACATTTTTTTTTTCAAGGTCATTTGTAGAACAAAGACATATGACTCATCAAGGTCATTGAAACAAAGACCATGACTCATCGGATGACTCATAAAATTTTCAAGGTCATTTGTAGAACAAAGACCATGACTCATTCAAGGTCATATGACTCATTCAAGGTCATTTAAACAAAGACCATGACTCATTCAAGGTCATTCTCAAGGTCGTATGACTCATTCAAGGTCATTTTCAAGGTCGTATGACTCATTCAAGGTCATTTTCAAGGTCGTATGACTCATAAAATTTTCAAGGTCATTTGTAGAACAAAGACATTTTTTTTTTCAAGGTCATTTGTAGAACAAAGACATTTATTTTCAAGGTCATTTGTAGAACAAAGACATTTTTTTTTTCAAGGTCATTTGTAGAACAAAGACATTTATTTTCAAGGTCATATTATTATTTTTCAAAAATATTATTATTTTTATTATTATTTTTCAAAATATTATTAACTGTGCCAGCGGAGTCCTACTTTTCGGGGCGCCACAACTTTTTGAGTTTTCAAAATTATTTAAATATTGATACATCATTTTGAAGCTTGGTGCAAGACCTTTCGAATGAGCTATTGAAAGTATCATCATCATCACTATTCATAAAGTTATTAACATTTTCCCGAGACCATTTTTCAAGGTCATATAATTATTATTATTTTTCAAAAATATTATTAACTGTGCCAGCGGAGTCCTACTTTTCGGGGCGCCAGACCTTTTTGAGTTTTCAAAATTATTTAAATATTGATACATCATTTTGAAGCTTGGTGCAAGACCTTTCGAATGAGCTATTGAAAGTATCATCATCATCACTATTCATAAAGTTATTAACATTTTCCCGAGACCATTTTTCAAGGTCATATAATTATTATTATTTTTCAAAAATATTATTAACTGTGCCAGCGGAGTCCTACTTTTCGGGGCGCCAGACCTTTTTGAGTTTTCAAAATTATTTAAATATTGATACATCATTTTGAAGCTTGGTGCAAGACCTTTCGAATGAGCTATTGAAAGTATCATCATCATCACTATTCATAAAGTTATTAACATTTTCCCGAGACCATTTTTCAAGGTCATATAATTATTATTATTTTTCAAAAATATTATTAACTGTGCTAGCGGAGTCCTACTTTTCGGGGCGCCAGAACTTTTTGAGTTTTCAAAATTAATTAACAATTGATACATCATTTTGAAGCCCAGACGGAGATCTATCTTTTGAGCCATAGAAATAATTTTTATCATTAGTAGTATAAAAGTTATTAACATTTTCCCGAGACCATTTTTCAAGGTCATTTGACTATTTTATTATTATTTTTCAAAATATTATTATTTTCAAGGTCATATTATTATTTTTCAAAATATTATTATTTTCAAGGTCATATTATTATTTTTCAAAATATTATTATTTTCAAGGTCATTTGTAGAACAAAGACATTTATTTTCAAGGTCATTTGTAGAACAAAGACATTTATTTTTTCAAGGTCATATTATTATTTTTCAAAATATTATTATTTTCAAGGTCATTTGTAGAACAAAGACATTTATTTTTTCAAGGTCATATTATTATTTTTCAAAATATTATTATTTTCAAGGTCATTTGTAGAACAAAGACATTTATTTTTTCAAGGTCATATTATTTTTTTTTCAAAATATTATTATTTTCAAGGTCATTTGTAGAACAAAGACATTTATTTTCAAGGTCATATTATTATTTTTAAATTTTTAAAGGTTCCCGCCAACGAAAATTATTCATCGATAGCTCATTTTAAAGCTCAATCCAAGACCTTTCGAATGAGCCATATATCTCGTTATTCCAATTATTATTTCTAAAGATATTATTATTATTATTATTATTAATATTATTATTATTATTATTATTATTATTATTATTATTATTATTATTATTATTATTATTATTATTATTATTATTAATATTATTATTATTATTATTATTATTATTATTATTATTATTATTATTATTATTATTATTATTATTATTATTATTATTATTATTATTATTATTATTATTATTATTATTATTATTATTATTATTATTATTAATCTATATACTCCGAGTCTATATACTCATAGTCTATCCGACAAAATATTTTGTCCCCCTATGGGTAATGCTCACAAGGGTACTGCTCACGCTCAACAAATCAACAAAACATACATTTATTTAAACAATAAAATAATGTAAAATTAACAAAGGTAAACTAAATATTGATGTACTATTCGCAGCAATATTGTTTGAAATTGGTAACGTAGAATTGATTTTCAGAGATTCTATTGATCCTTTGATTGTTTGAATTTCTCTTAATAATAATTCAATCTTTTTTAACAAATAATCATGCTTCTTATCAATTATTTTCATATTCATTTTATTTTCAACAATAGAGTTATTGAAAACCTTAATATGATCAATCAATTCAAATTTTATATTTTGTATATATTCAAATGATAGTTCATAACTGTTTTCTAAATTCTCCAATCTTTGAGATATTCTTTTTCCTGGATGCTTTGACCATTTTGGTTTGTCGAGAATATATAAAATATCCATCAACTTGGCTGTATTCGGACAAACACATATTGATTTATTAAAAGACTCCACTGTTATTGTTGTATTGTGTGAGCACACACTCGTTATAATAATTAGCAATATGAATATAGTTTTCATGGTGTATCAAATCAAAACCTTTCTTTTACATTTATAGTCTATCAACCAATCAAAATCATCCGGTATTAGTATAAATAAAACATCATATTTTAAATTATTGTAAAAATGTCTCAATTTATGGAAAATCTTTTAAGGGAAATCGTCAACAATAATATTATGGAAAGCCTAAGTTTCCTGGTCGAACGGACCGAAAAGATAATCGAAGGAAATCATATCGATTATCAAGATATGATCAATTGTGATTGCCTGGAAACGAAAAAATTCTATTTTAATAGGATTTTTAATTGTCTATGCGACGATCAGATGAAGTGGACCCGAATACTAGTAGGGTTCGCTTATATGAAAATAATAATCGAAAGAAGTCTATGGGACTCTGAACACTATTATCAGTGGTCTCAAGAAGTAATACTTTTTAAATCTATATTTTATTGATATTTATTTTCTAGATAATCAAGTCAAAGTTTCAGCCCTGGATTGAAGCCAATGGCGGCTGGGGCGTCTTGAATCAACTCGCCAGAAATGCGAAAGAAATAGATCGCCAGAAAATTAAATTTAAAAACTATATAAAACTTGCAACAGGTGTTGCTATTTTGTATGTTTTATGTCGATTTTTTAAATAAAAATTTGTATAGTTATTTTGTTTGATTTTTAAATAAAAGTTTAAATAAAAGTTTAAATAAATTTACAGACACTAAGATTTATTAATTAACACATTCACAGTCGTCATCTCCACATTTCATTATATTTTCAACGACATGATCAATACAATCATTCGTAATATTATCTTTAGATTCATCTTTAGGTTCCTCTATAGGTTCATCTATAGGTTCATAGATTTCCTCTTGAGTTTCTTCCTCATCAATTTCTTGAGTTTCTTCCTCATCATCAAATCCTGTATCTTGACTCTCAACTAACCAGTCGATATTTAAGGCATTTGTAATAGATAATATGTCCTCAATTTTCACACCAGATATTTCTGCTAACTTTTCCAACAAAAAGTTGATTAAAAATTCTAAATAATAAATAATTTGGTAATTAATTAATCATGTTAACCTTTTTCTGCAGTCATTTTCATCACTTTAAAACTATATTATACGTTTGTTTATAGATTTTCTTTGTTAAATTTGCATGTCATTTGCATTTATGTTGCAATTAATAAAGAGAAAAACAAATCTGACTAATACATTTATTAAATATAACATTAAAATATTTGTGAAAGTCTAGCAGACATAATTTTCCAAATAGGAGAATATACATCATTATTATCAACTTTATATCCCTGGATTGCAATTGTTATATACCAATTTTCATTTTCTTTGAAACTGATTTCATCAAAAGCATCATAAAATCTTGCATATCTATTGTTGAACCATGCATGTTGATTACATGATAGATTCGAATCTATCCGTTTAAAAACATCATCAATAGTTTTGACATCAATCATTGAAAGCGTGCCGGATAAGAATTGAAATTTAGTTGGAATTAGCTTGACTGGTGCAACCAATTTCATATTGATTTCTTCTTTCAAAAAATACATTTTGTAGTTGTGGAACATTTGAACTGGTTGTACCATTTCTTTGGTTTTTCGGTGCTTGAAATTTTCTTGGTCATCGTGAATAATGAATAAATTGAAATGTTACAGGGTTTTTATACCTTTGACTCATGCATATCAACCAATCAGATTATAGCATGTCTTTGTTTAAATTGCATTCAAAATGCATCGATGTTGCATTGTTACATGTTTTGTTATATGTTTTATTATTAATGTTTTAATTATTACATGTTCTATTTACAGAATTATTATTTCATTATTATTAATGTTTTTACTATTATCATTATTATTAATGTTTTTACTATTATTACTATTATTAATATTACTACTATTATCAAATATATAAAACTAAATAATGAAAACTAAATAACATTTATTTAAAAACATTTAATTCGCCAAGTTCTTCATATGGTGAAAATCCCGAAGGGTTTTAACCAAAACCCATTCAACATATCGTTGATATCTGGCTTTGCAGCAGGAACAGCTATTGAAACATAAATATTCAGGATCCATATGTTTCATTGATCGGTTTATCTTGACATCCCACAGAAATTGATGGAAAATTTCCAATATCCTTATCCCCGTAACATTGAAAACTAAATCAGGGATTAATTCTGTATGCTTGTTATATACTGCGGCATTGATATCTGGATAATAAAATGCTAATTTCTTTAGCATGACTGCAACATATTCTTCTGAAAAAATATAGTATTTAAATTTGTAAACAAAAAAAAAAAATAAAAATTACCATAATTATCTATTTCCTTCATTAAATTCGCAGCGCTCGGAATTTTGTACATAGTGAAATAAATGAAATCTAAACAAAAAACCGTTTGTTTAAATCAATCAATAACCAATTAGAAATTAACCAATTAGAAATCGACCAATGAAATTATCTCATTTCGAACATTGTCAACAAATTCTCTATACTCTAAATTTCTCAACCCCAACATGACAACCTTTCCACTAGCAAACACGTTGACACATATAGGGTTATATTTTAATAGTCTTAGTGCCGGAAACAATTCCGGTTCAAACATACAATCACATTTTTTCGACATGTTATATAGATTGATACTATGTCCCATATCCATAGTAACGGTAATTGATTGGATTTTAATATTATTTATTCGATATTGTAATTTATTAATATCCAAAGGTTTCTTACATCCCATGATTCGGCATTTACCAGTCTTGAAAAATATTATCGGATATTTCCCGCTTCTATCGATAATTTGCTGAGGTTTCCCTGGTGGGAACCTCATATTCGATACATCAAAATTTCCTCGATAATTTATATTTGCTAACATTATTAAATCATTTATGAAAATTAGTCTTTATATACAAATTGAGCACGAGTTCATTAAATCATCGAATATAAACAAATACACATATATAAAATTTTTGAAATGGAATTAAGAAATGATGCAGTATACCAAATCGTTGGTCCGAGTGGTAGTGGAAAAACATTATTTGTTTGTAAATTACTAAAATCAAATTTATTCAAATCAAAATTCAACAGGATTTATTGGCATAGGGGTGCTGATGAAGAACATGGATTAACTCAATCAAGTTTCTGTAAATTAAAAAACATGAAAATAGTAAAGGGATTCGATAAAAACTGGTCCAGCCGATTAAAGAAAGGCGATGTCATTATTATCGATGATTTGTATCAAGAAGCTAATAAAGAAAAAGATTTTAATAATTTATTTACAAAGATCAGCAGACATGTTGGTGTAACAGTTATTTTCATAACACAAAATCTATTTCATCAAGGTGGGGCACATCGAACACGTAATTTAAATGTACAATATTTAGTTATTTTCAAGAATCCTAGAGATGCAACAGTGATTGATTTTCTTGCACGTCAAGCATACCCTAACAATCGTAATTTTCTTATCAGTGCATTTCAAGATGCGACAAAAATACCTCATGGATATATATTTCTTGATTTCACACAACAATGTCCCGATGATTTACGTGTAAAAACAGATATTTTCAACCCAAAAGGTGCCATGGTTTATAAACAAAGTTGAAAACCTCTATGAATAATAATGTTTCTAAAAGCAAGGGTGAAAAATATTAAGAAATTAAGAAAAGGTATTAGAAAGACTATTAAAGTTCCAAAAGTTCCACCAACAACTAGTTATACACCCTCTAAAAAACTTGTAACTGAAAATTTCTCTGCAATGAATCTTATTTCGAAAAATCCTAAACCTAAACGTAAAACCCGTAAAACCGGTAAAAAAGTAGTTAAAAATCATCGCAGTTTTCCATTTTTTAATGCATTGATAAAGGCCCCGAGTATGAAAAGAATGAATATATTGCAATCATTCCCAAATTTTGTTGTCGATGATTTACTCAATATTATACTTAAAGTAGTCAAAGGCAAAATTAAAATCAGTAAATCGAAAAAACATTTATTGAGCAAACATAGGAAACCATTGTTATCTTTAGTAAATAATAAAAATCGTAAGCAAATGAGAAAAATTATATATAAACAACAAGGTGGATTTATTGGCGCATTAATACCTCTGGCATTATCATTATTAGGTGGAGTTGTAGGAAATCAATCATAAACAATGGGTGCTAATCCTTCATTGCCCGACATTAAATTTAATTTTAAATCTTCTTGTTGTAATGGAGAAGATTTGGACGAACCCAGAAGACGAAGCCGGTTTCGGTGGAGTGGCAAAATTAAACAAAAGAGTTCCGAATTCGAAAAAAGAAACCCAGAAGTGGTTATCAGATCAGCTTGCGTACAGTTTGAACAAACCAATGCGGAAAAGATTTCCAACAAGAGCGTATAAAACATTTGGTATTGACGATTTATGGCAAATGGATTTGATGGAGATGATACCTTATTCGAAAATTAACAATGGGAATAAATATATTTTAACATGTATTAATGTATACAGTAGGTTTGCACGAGCAATACCTGTCAAGGCAAAATCTGCAGAAGAAATGTCCAAGGCAATTAATATTTTATTTAAAGACGGACATCCTAATAACTTGCAAACAGATTTAGGTATTATTATTATTATTATTATTATTATTATTATTATTATTATTATTATTATTATTATTATTATTATTATTATTATTATTTTAGGTAAAGAATTCTACAATAGTAAAGTTAAGCAAATCCTCGATAAATTGAAAATAAATCACTATTCGGTACATTCTCAATACAAAGCTGCCCATGTTGAAAGATTTAATCGAACATTGAGAGATAGATTAAAGAAATTGTTCGTGCATCAAGGTAATAAAAAATGGGTAAATGCTTTACCGAAAATAATAACAAGTTATAATCATTCATCACATCGAGGACTGAATGGATTGAGACCGGTTGATATTACATCAAAAACACTAGTATCTAAGAAATCTGTAAAAATTGCAAAACCTAAATATAAAGTCGGTGACCATGTTAGAATTAGTAAAATTAGTGCATCACCATTTATTAAAAATTTTGATACAAATTGGAGTGATGAAGTCTTTGTAATTTCAAAAATAAATACTAAACAGCATCCTGTAATGTATGTCATCAAAGACAATGATAATAATATTGTACAGGGGAAATTTTATGAGCAGGAATTACAAGTCATTCCTCCCCCAAAAGTATTTAGAATTCAAAAAATATTGAAAACTAAAAAGGTCGGTAAGGATAAACAATACTATGTCAAATGGCATGGTTATCAAAACCCGTCATGGATATCAGCAAAAGACCTAGTAAAATGAATTTTTATACTATTTTGCCGAGCAATAGTTGTCCATTAATTCATCCAGACAATCAAGCAAGCAAATTCATCATCGAACTCCAAAACCCCATCTATTTGGATAATGACTGGGAAGTTGCTCTGTTGGATTTTACATTTGTATACAATTTATTCCCAATCTATAGCAAATCCGTTATTGAATATAATAAGAAAGTAGCAGTAACGGAATATATTAGTGTTCTTATTGATAAAGATAGTTATAACTTGACGAGTTCATCGAAATCAAGGAAACCTATAATTTATGATGATGGTCAATATTTATACATGAATTGCTTGAATAAGCCATTCGAAATTATATTTTCTACAGTGGCTGATGCTAAACGTCTTGGATTTACTGATTTACGTAATGTATTTAATGATACAGTCAAAATAAATCTCTCTACACTTCCAAAATCTAATAATTTAGTGGAATTCAAATTTAAGCTGTCATACATTGAAATAACAGAGCATGCATATACTTTTAAAGATAATTTATATATTACAGACCTCGAACAATTACAAACTTATTTAGGTGAGAATTGTAGCGATATTTTAACAGTTTTTGAGCTTCAAAAAGATAAAGTATTTAGATTTAGTATAAATTCTAATCTTAGTCAAGTTAAATTTGACTCAAATTTGACAAAAACATTAGGATTGATTAAACCAGTATGTACACAAAATGAACAAATTTGTGAAGGAACAAACAAACCGAAAATCCTTAAACATCATCAGCAAATGTTCATTTACAGTAATATCGTGGAACCAGTTATTGTTGGCGATTCTAGTGTTCCTTTAATGAAATCTATATGGATTGAAAAACATGATCAAGATGAAGTTGTACAAATCAATGTAGAAAATCCCATGTATCTACCTGTTTCAACATCTTGTATAAACAATATAGAAATAAATATAAGAGATGATTCTGGTCAATTAATCGAATTTCCAAAAGGTTCAAAAACTCATTTGACATTACATTTTCGTAAAATAAATGGCTAATTCTGATATTATTAGTATGTATAGTGGTAGCCAATCTGGTGGTGAATTACCATATTTTATTGGTAAACAGTACGGATCAGGATGGTTGAGAACAATTGGTAGATTTGCCCTGCCTATTCTTAAACGTATTGGTAGTTTTGGTATGAAAACTGCAAAAGATGTTATTATGAATGAACAGAAAATATTACCATCTCTAAAAACAAATGCTTTAGCAGAATTAGGGAAAGTTTTACCCGGGGTTGCAGGTATGTTTCAAAAAGAAAAACCTCCAGCTCCAGCTCCAGCTCCAAAACGTAAAAGACATGGAATATCACGTATAAACAAACGAATGAAAGGACATGGAACTATATTTGCAAAATGATTTGTGGTAAATCTGAATTATGTATATTTGATAGACCGTCGCCCCAGGCTGTAATAGAATTTGGGGCATTTGAGGAAGTTTTTCCTATGAATTCAATTACCGATAGTAGAAATGATATCGAGTTTTATATTAATGGTTCGCAAACCGAATATTTAGATTTGAACGATACTTTATTGACTGTTCAGATTAAGGTTGTAGATAAAGATAGAAAAGTTTTGGATGCCAATGCAGATGTAATACCGAACAATTTCCTGTTTCATACTCTGTTTAAAGATGCCGTGTTGGGATTTAATAATATCAAGATTGAGGGCGGAAATAATACATTCATTCACAAGGCATTAATAGAAACTATTTTAAATTACAATTCCGATACTAAAAATACATGTCTTACTCCTATGGGCTATGCAGCAGCAGATGATGAAAGAAAAAAGTGGGTAAAAGGCTCAAAGGTTTTCACCATGTGCTCATCATTACAACTTGATTTTATGGATCAACCGAAATATTTACTACCGGGAGTTAATGTACATATTAGACTGAAAAGGTCTGATTCTGCATTATCTCTTACTAGTGCAACTACTGCACCAATATGTCAATTAGTTGATGCAAAATTATTGGTGAGAAGAGTTCGAGTAGACCCTTCAGTATTAGCTGGTCATCAATTGGGTCTTAATTCAAAACATGCAATTTATCCATTAAAAACAAAGGAAATTGTACAATTTGCTATTGCTAAAGGTGCTTCATCATTCTATAAAGAACAAATATTTGGTGACAGAAGAATGCCTAATTTTATTCTGATAACATTTCAAAGTGAAGCACAATATAATGGATCATATACTGCATCCAGCTCGATTTTCAAAAACTTTGGTGTTACATCATTGACTTTGTCGAAAAATACTGATTATAGAGAAACATATATTCAAGATTTCGAGAATGATAATTACTGCGCGACATATATGCAGAGTATTGTTAGAAATCTGGGTTATTTAGATAAAAATTTGAATTGCGGAATAACTCTAGAAGATTTTAAAAGCAAATACCCATTTTTTACATTTGTTTTAGCCCCTGATTTTGATTTAAATCAAAGTCAATTACCTCAAAATGGAAATTTACGACTGGATATAAAGTTTGCAAGAGCTATTACTGAACCAGTACATGTTATAATATATGGAGTATTTGAAAATGAAGTTCAAATTACTGCCAATAGAACTGTGTTGGTATAAATGTATACAGAAACATAAAAAAGTTATCATGGAGTAAGTTGTTTTTTATACTCTGGATTTATTTAAATAGTTCTGTTCAGGTCAATAAAATCGGAAAACAGATATTGGGAAATGAATTTGTTGGAGTTTTTCCTCTTGATAAAATTCCATATTTGAGCAATAATCAAGCAATAATCGTCAATACTCAATCGTCTCATCTTGGTGGAGAACATTGGATAGCTATATATGTGAAACCTGGTAATATATTCGTGTTCGATCCTATGGGTTTTTATTACCCTGCTTTGTTGATATCAAAACTACAAACAATGGGGAAACCTATTGTGTATAATAAAACTATGTTTCAAAATCCCTTGACCCAAACATGTGGTCAACATTGTTTAGCTTGGTTATTGTACAAAAAATTTGATGTTTAATAAATGTATCCTTTCCTTTATTGTTGTGGTTATTAATATTATTATTTTGAAAAAATATTATTATTTTGAAAAATATTATTATTTTGAAAAAATATTATTATTTTTAATTAATTTTATTATTATTTGCATAAATATTATTAATTCTACATAAAGAACACATTTGCCTGATGCATGCACAGTGCAAGTTAACAAAGGCATGACTAACAAAGGCAGTCACATGTTTTTCTGAATGATTTATGTTACATACATGCATGCGTGTGATTGGTTGAGTTAGTAAAATATTCAGTGTAAATGTATGTGTGTCTATATTCTCATTGGTTGGGACAGGAAAATATTCATTCTCTTTATAAACATTGACAAATCTAAAATTTGTCACAATTATTTCAAAATTTTTAAAAATCTATTCAAAATGGCAAACAATAATAATAATCGCATCTTGAGAGGACTCTTGACGAGTGGTAATTTATTTATTTTATTTTATTTTATTTTATTTTATTTTATTTAGATATAGTAGATTGGTTTGAAGTCACAGAAAACGAAGATATTCTGAATCTGGATAATATATTCGGTAAATTTATTATTATTATTTTAATTTTTATTATTATTTTCTTTAGAACCTATCATCATTAGCGATGATGAGGAAGATGATATAGTTTTTATGGGAGAAATGAATGCCCCAGTTAATGATGGGCAAAACAATGATGTCAAAGAAAAAAGTAAATTTAAATATTTTTTCATTTTATTAAATTAATTTTTTCATTTTAGAAAATGTTTCAATTTTCAATGTCGATATTGACGACGAAATGAATGCCCCAGTTAATGATGGGCAAATCAATGTTGTCAAAGAAAAAAGTAAATTTAAATATTTTTTCATTTTATTAAATTAATTTTTTCATTTTAGAAAATGTTTCAATTTTCAATGTCGACGAAGAAATTATTAAAAACATCTCTGAAGATGAAAGCCTGTCTGAAGAAGAAGAAAATGATTTATGCCTGTCTGAAGATGATTCCGATATGGATTCGTTATGTTAGATTTATTTATTTTTAATATATTTTTTATATGCTTTTAAAATTTATAAGGAATTTTTAAATATTTTCATATTAATTTCATTTATTTCTTAAAAACTTTTGTAATTAATTTATAACGAATTTATGATGAATTTATGAAGAAAATGATTTATACCGAATTAATAAGAAAATGATTTATGAAGAAAATGCTATATGCCTAAATTAAGAAGAAAATGATTTATGATGAAAATGATTTATAATGAAAATTATGATTTATGACCAAAATAATGATGAAAATGATTTATGCCCAAATTAAGAAGAAAATGATTTATGCTCAAATTAAGAAGAAAATGATTTATGCCCAAATTATGATTTATGACCAAAATAATGATTTATGATGAAAAATGATTTATGAATTTATGATGAAAATGATTTATAACCAAAATTATGAAGAAATTATGCCTAAAATTATGATGAAAATGATGAAATTTATGAAGAAAATGATTATATGAAGTAAATACTACTTTTTTGAAATATAATGAAATTATTGTGAAAATATTTAAAATTATAGTTATAAAATAAAACCTTGTATTTTGCTATGTGCATCTACAATAGTTAAAATACTTATAATATTAATAATAATAATAATAATAATAATAATAATAATAATAATAATAATAATAATAATAATAATGTAGTCTACAGTGAGCACGTAGCTACATAGTAGTCTGCAGTCAGCATGCAGCTACTGCGCTCTAATAATATTAATAATAATAATAATAATAATAATAATAATGTAGTCTACAGTAAGCATGTAGCTACATAGTAGTCTGCAGTCAGCATGCAGCTACTGCTCTTTAATATAATAATAATAATAATAATAATAATAATAATAATAATAATAATAATAATAATAATAATTGACCCATAATTTCTACTAGTAGTTTGCAACTACATCTCTCTTATAATAACTTTAAATTAATAATAATAATAATAATAATTGACCCATAATTTCTACTAGTAGTTTACAACTACATCTCTCTTATAATAATTGACCCATAATTTCTACTAGTAGTTTGCAACTACATCTCTCTTATAATAACTTTAAATTAATAATAATAATAATAATACTTTTAAATTTCCACGTCTTTGTTAGTTTTGATCTAATAATATACCCTTTATTAATAATTGTTAATAGTTATCCCGTTTTATTGTCTAATAAAACTGAATAACTACTAACAATTGATAATAAAGATATTACAACAATATTTAGATAATTATTAAATAAATTTATTAATAGGTAAATTATATCCTCGTTATTGTGTTTCTTCGACTGGGCATACTAAAGTATGTCACAAAAATATGAGAAAATACTATGGGCATAAATTCTATGGAATCAAATACTATTTATGCCCAATATGCCAGACTTCCCAACCTATAAAATATAGTGATTTTTATAATAGTCATTCTAATCATTTAAACCAATTTCCATCAAATAAAAAGAAACTTTTTAATAAGTTAAATAAAAATAATACAGCACAAACTATAAATAATACAGCACAAAATATCAAAACTATAAATAAAAATGTGAATAGCACAACACAAAATACTAAACATATCAAAAATGTGAATAGCACAACACAAAATACCGAACATATCAAAAATAAAAATGTGAATAGCACAGCACAAAATGTAATTAATAATGTAATTAATAATGTAAATAATAATGTAAATAAAAAACGGCCTGCTGTTACTCCTGTGTCTTGTGTTCCATCTAAAATTGTTAAAGTTATTGATGGTGGTGATGAAATAGATAATATTCTAAATAATATATTAAATAATAATCAAATAGGTGGTTCAGTTGATATAGACAACGAGCCAGAAATAGAATTAGATTTTAAGGGGGCTAGAAAAAATCTAAGGTTTGACGTGGAGAAAGACGCCTTAGTACAAATATCCATAACACCAAAAATTATTCAAAAATTAATATCAGAAATGAACGGTATGGGGCCCGTTAAAATTCAGTTCACGGTTCTGATTCAATTTGAGAAAGACGGCGAATTAAAGGATAATTTCTTTTCTAATAACGCCGAAGTTTTTACGGAAAACTTTTTAATAAATGGCATCACTAAATTAAATAATAAGATAGAAAAATTTACATATTTAGGTAGCGGATGGCGGGTTGTTAAAATTAAAGAAATCGACTTTATAATAAATAAGTATAAGATTATGAATAGGTTAGCTGGACATAGTTATATCCCCACCCCAGCGGCTTTAAAGTCTAAAAAAGCCATTGTTAATATTAAGAACACAGATGATATGTGTTTTATATACAGCGTTCTAGCCCTCTTAAAGCGTGATGTTATACGCAGAAATAAACATCGAGTTAGTGCTTACCAAAATTATTTGGATGAAATTAATTTTGACCCCATTAGTGATTGCCCTATGAGATTAAGTAACATCCCAAAATTCGAACGCAAAAACCGTGAACTTAACTTAGCGATTAATGTTTTAATATATAGAAATAAGCCAGCTAAACCTGTCAGCAATGATGATGATTATATCCCTCATCACCCCCAGTTAGACATTATTCACCGATCTAAGGTCATAGGTGGTGAACCAATATATTTACTTTTATTAGAAGACGGTGATAATTTTCATTACACCGCAGTTTTTGATCTTCAAAAACTAATGAATTCACACCCAAATAGCTCCTGTCACCTTTGGATTCGCGTCAACTGGTGCCCACATTGCCTTAATGGCTTCAGACATAGGAGCGCTTATGATATCCATGTAGACCTATGCCGTAAGAATCAAATAGGTTCTACTTTATATACATTACCTAAAGAGAAAAATTTAATATTTTCAAACTACGCAAAAACAGTAACCCCGCCATTCGTAATATATGCAGATTTTGAGTCGATTTTACCTGAGGATATCACACACCATCAGAAACATATGCCGATAACAGCAGGCATGTTACTAATTAATAATTATAACAAAACTAAATTTTATTATGAGTTTGTTGGTGAGGATTGCGTGCTGTCTTTCTTGCATAAGGTGGAGGAAATTGCTGTCACAATTGTCCTGCCATATTACGAAATTAACTGTAATAAACCTATGCAAACCTTGTCTTTCGCTGAAGATCGTGCTTTCTTTGATTCCAGGACCTGCTATCTTTGTAAAAAATTTATTAGAGATAGAGTTAGGGACCATTGTCACTTCACAGGTAAGTATCTTGGTGCTGCCTGTAGGAAATGTAATGTGTCTCGCAGAATTCAGAGACAGTTACCAGTTGTTTTTCACAATTTGAGGGGATACGATCTCCATCATATTTTGAAGTATGGTTTGAGTAATTTTCCTTCTTGGGAATTGAATATTATTCCAACCACTACGGAAAAATTTATCTCTCTCATCGCGTACATTAACAAATTGCCTGTTCGTTTTATTGACAGCATGCAGTTTGTTAATTCATCACTTGCAAAAGCTGTTAAGACTCTTTCCGATCTGCCTTTAACTTCTTCTGTTTTTGATGGCGCAATTGTTCGAGCAAAAGGTATCTTCCCTTATGACTTCGCTACATCTCTTGAGGTCCTGGAATCAACTCTTGAACTACCTCCTATTTGGGATTCTGTGTCTAATGATGAATATGAATTAGCCCAAGTTATTTGGACTCAACAAAATTGTAACAATATGTTAGACTATATGTTAACATACCTTAAACTTGACGTGTTTCTCCTCGCAGATTATTTTACACAATTCCGTGAAAAGGCCATTGCATACAATGGTCTTGAGCCTCTAAATTTTTATGGCATTCCCGGTATGTCATGGGCCTCAGCGCTTATGACATTAAAGGAACCCATTGAACTTTTACAGGACATGGAAATGTTTAATTTCTATGAAGGAGGGATACGGGGTGGGTTAACATTTGTTAACAAACATTATGTTGCAAGTTCTGAAGACACAGAACTCTTGTATATAGACATAAATAACTTGTATGGTTGGGCCTTAAGCCAAAATCTTCCGTATGCTGATTTTGAATGGGTGTATGATGACCTTGATTCTGTCTTGTATGAATGTAAGAATGCTGATATCGATAACCTTCCATATGGGTATACTATGGAGGTTGATATTGATATCCCTGATTGTGTGCATGATTATTTGAATGATTTTCCGATTGCTCCGGAAAAAATGTGCCCGCCAGATTCGAAAGTTGAGAAGTTAATGCTCACGCATTGGCCGAAGAAGAACCATGTTCTTCATTGGCGACTTCTCAAATTGTATATTGAATTGGGGGCTTTAATTAAAAATGTACATAGGGCAATTAAATTTAAACATGCACCCATTTTTAAAGAATACATATCAACTAATACAAATTTGCGCTCAAATTCAACATGCGAGCTGCATAGAGATTTATACAAATTATTTAATAATAGTCTGTATGGGAAATCCGTGGAAAACCTTAAAAACGGATGAATTTGAGGCTATGCAATTCAGCTGAAAAGATGATTGTATATGCTTCAAAGCCGACTTTCAGGAAATCAATTAAAATTGCTGATGACCTGATTGCTGCACATCTGTATAAGGATTCTATATGTTTAGACAGGCCTAGCTACATTGGTCAATCTGTGCTAGACCTGTCTAAACTGAGGATGTACCAGTTACAGTATATCGAATTGGCCAAATATAGAAATGAATTTAACTGTGATATTAATATCGTTGCCGGCGATACTGACTCCTTTTTTCTTGAGGTTAGGCACTGTAAGCTTGACACTCTTTTGCCGGCAATGATTCGTGACAATCTTTTAGACACTTCCAACTATGACCCGGCACATCCCTTATACTCTAGAAACCTTGATTCTGTGATAGGTAAATTTAAAGATGAAAGTAAAGGTCTAGGGTATAAGGAATGGGTTTTCTTAAGACCCAAGTGCTATAGTTTGTTAGGGGCTAAAGATCATTTGAAAGCAAAAGGAGTCAGGTTAATAGGTACAGAAATTAAGCACGAATCATATTTAGAATGCTACAATAACAACGTAGTATTTTCTGTACCACAAAGTAGGATAGGGACGCGGAACCATCAATTGTTTACATTTAAAAACAATAAAATCGCATTGTCAAACAACGACGACAAGCGGTTTTGGGTGGGGAAAAATTCCAGTCTGGCATATGGGCATTATTTAGGATTTGAGGAAACAGATGCTGGCCAAGTATTAAATCATGAGGAGATTGGTGGCCAAGTTTTTAATCCTGAGGAGATTGGACCGCTTTTGGTGGAGAAAGCCCATCTTTCGATGATCCAGACAGCCCTATAAACAATGTTGATTAACAGACATTGATGATATTGTTTTATCAGATTAATATATCTTTTTAAAAAAATGTTTTTGTATTCTTTATATATATTTTATTGAAAACTCGTTATAGTTCTATGCTTAAACATTATATTTAATTAATTATCGAAAATGTTTCAGCATAGAAAGGATATTATTTGTAAATTTTTATTTTGTGATTGTTTTTATATATTTGGTATACAAGCAGTCAGCATGCATACTGCTCTCTAATAATAATAATAATGTAGTCTACAGTGAGCACGTAGCTACATAGTAGTCTGCAGTCAGCATGCAGCTACTGCTCTCTAATAATAATAATAATAATAATAATAATAATAATAATAATAATAATAATAATAATAATAATAATAATATTAATAATAATAATAATAATAATAATAATAATAATAATAATAATAATAATAATAATAATATTTGATTGGCTATCTCAATTTTTATAAATATAAAAACAAAAGTAATTTATTAAGAAATTTATTAAGAAATTTATTACTAATGATTTCTACGAGTAAAACTGATGAATGTGTAAATCATTTGGTATCATTATTATTATTTTGTCAATATTTATAAAAATGTTACTTATAGCAAAGAAGTCCAACCTATTCCGAAATTTCATCGAAATTTTTTAACAATGCAGTTGAAGATTTTATAAATAATCATGATACTTACACTGATAAGCAAATCATAAATATTTTAAAAATTTTCAAACATTCCTCTATTGAATATTTGAGGGATTTATTTAATTATGAGAAATCCATTTTAAAGTTATCCTGTTATTTAATGTACTTAGAAAAAATAGCGGTAAACAACGAATCACTGAATGAATACTTTTGGAGTTGTATGTTTTTAAGGTTGAAACCTGTATATAGTAGATTGATTTATGAATGGATAGCAAAAGCCGACTTGATTGAAAATAAGCTAACGAAAAAACTGAACGATATTAAGAAAAGGTATTTGACTTGTTCAATTTGTAAAGAA
The DNA here is from genome assembly GCA_959609185.1 of Schmidtea polychroa. Taxonomy (NCBI): domain Eukaryota; kingdom Metazoa; phylum Platyhelminthes; order Tricladida; family Dugesiidae; genus Schmidtea; species Schmidtea polychroa. The sequence goes on from CAUHTR010002057.1 coordinate 64,534, forward strand.
AATCAAGTTTCGGTTTTGTATTTACCGTGTGGTCACGTGATTGTTTGTTCTGAGTGTCACAAGAAGACTATTCGCAAGTGTCAAGCCTGTTCATCACTAATTAATGAATATCATACTATATACATGTAAATCAATATTTAATTTTATTGTTTAAATAAATGTATGTTTTGTTGATTTGTTGAGCGTGAGCAGTACCCTTGTGAGCATTACCCATAGGGGGACAAAATATTTTGTCGGATAGACTATGAGTATATAGACTAATAATAATAATAATAATAATAATAATAATAATAATAATAATAATAATAATAATAATAATAATAATAATAATAATAATAATAATAATAATAATAATAATAATAATAATAATAATAATATTAATAATAATAATAATAATAATATCTTTAGAAATAATAATTGGAATAACGAGATATATGGCTCATTCGAAAGGTCTTGGATTGAGCTTTAAAATGAGCTATCGATGATTAATTTTCGTTGGCGGGAACCTTTAAAAATTTAAAAATAATAATATGACCTTGAAAATAAATGTCTTTGTTCTACAAATGACCTTGAAAATAAATGTCTTTGTTCTACAAATGACCTTGAAAATAATAATATTTTGAAAAATAATAATATGACCTTGAAAAAATAAATGTCTTTGTTCTACAAATGACCTTGAAAATAATAATATTTTGAAAAATAATAATATGACCTTGAAAAAATAAATGTCTTTGTTCTACAAATGACCTTGAAAATAATAATATTTTGAAAAATAATAATATGACCTTGAAAAAATAAATGTCTTTGTTCTACAAATGACCTTGAAAATAAATGTCTTTGTTCTACAAATGACCTTGAAAATAATAATATTTGAAAAATAATAATATGACCTTGAAAATAATAATATTTTGAAAATAATAATATGACCTTGAAAATAATAATATTTTGAAAAATAATAATAAAATAGTCAAATGACCTTGAAAAAATG
>CAUHTR010002058.1:0-65502 GCA_959609185.1 Schmidtea polychroa
AATAAATAAGTTACGGACTACATATGTGCAAAGTTTCATTTTAAAATTCCATCGGGAACACATAGGAAAAACTAGGTCAAAATTTAAATTTTAAAAAATTTGAATTTTGTATCTCTGTTACTATATAGTTTTTCTTAATTTTTTCAACTGAATCTAAATAATAAGTTACGGACTATATATGTGCAAAGTTTCATTTTAAAATTCCATCGGGAACACATAGGAAAAACTAGGTCAAAATTTAAATTTTAAAAAATTTGAATTTTGTATCTCTGTTACTATATAGTTTTTCTTAATTTTTTCAACTGAATCTAAATAATAAGTTACGGACTACATATGTGCAAAGTTTCATTTTAAATTCCATCGGGAACACATAGGAAAAACTAGGTCAAAATTTAAATTTTAAAAAATTTGAATTTTGTATCTCTGTTACTATATAGTTTTTCTTAATTTTTTCAACTGAATCTAATAAATAAGTTACGGACTATATATGTGCAAAGTTTCATTTTAAAATTCCATCGGGAACACATAGGAAAAACTAGGTCAAAATTTAAATTTTAAAAAAATTTGAATTTTGTATCTCTGTTACTATATAGTTTTTCTTAATTTTTTCAACTGAATCTAAATAAATAAGTTACGGACTACATATGTGCAAAGTTTCATTTTAAAATTCCATCGGGAACACATAGGAAAAACTAGGTCAAAATTTAAATTTTAAAAAATTTGAATTTTGTATCTCTGTTACTATATAGTTTTTCTTAATTTTTTCAACATGAATCTAAATAATAAGTTACGGACTATATATGTGCAAAGTTTCATTTTAAAATTCCATCGGGAACACATAGGAAAAACTAGGTCAAAATTTAAATTTTAAAAAAATTTGAATTTTGTATCTCTGTTACTATATAGTTTTTCTTAATTTTTTCAACTGAATCTAAATAAATAAGTTACGGACTATATATGTGCAAAGTTTCATTTTAAAATTCCATCGGGAACACATAGGAAAAACTAGGTCAAAATTTAAATTTTAAAAAATTTGAATTTTGTATCTCTGTTACTATATAGTTTTTCTTAATTTTTTCAACATGAATCTAAATAAATAAGTTACGGACTACATATGTGCAAAGTTTCATTTTAAAATTCCATCGGGAACACATAGGAAAAACTAGGTCAAAATTTAAATTTTAAAAAAATTTGAATTTTGTATCTCTGTTACTATATAGTTTTTCTTAATTTTTTCAACTGAATCTAAATAAATAAGTTACGGACTACATATGTGCAAAGTTTCATTTTAAAATTCCATCGGGAACACATAGGAAAAACTAGGTCAAAATTTAAATTTTAAAAAAAATTTGAATTTTGTATCTCTGTTACTATATAGTTTTTCTTAATTTTTTCAACAGAATCTAAATAAATAAGTTACGGACTACATATGTGCAAAGTTTCATTTTAAAATTCCATCGGGAACACATAGGAAAAACTAGGTCAAAATTTAAATTTTAAAAAATTTGAATTTTGTATCTCTGTTACTATATAGTTTTTCTTAATTTTTTCAACATGAATCTAAATAAATAAGTTACGGACTACATATGTGCAAAGTTTCATTTTAAAATTCCATCGGGAACACATAGGAAAAACTAGGTCAAAATTTAAATTTTAAAAAATTTGAATTTTGTATCTCTGTTACTATATAGTTTTTCTTAATTTTTTCAACTGAATCTAAATAAATAAGTTACGGACTACATATGTGCAAAGTTTCATTTTAAAATTCCATCGGGAACACATAGGAAAAACTAGGTCAAAATTTAAATTTTAAAAAAAATTTGAATTTTGTATCTCTGTTACTATATAGTTTTTCTTAATTTTTTCAACTGAATCTAAATAAATAAGTTACGGACTACATATGTGCAAAGTTTCATTTTAAAATTCCATCGGGAACACATAGGAAAAACTAGGTCAAAATTTAAATTTTAAAAAATTTGAATTTTGTATCTCTGTTACTATATAGTTTTTCTTAATTTTTTCAACAGAATCTAAATAAATAAGTTACGGACTACATATGTGCAAAGTTTCATTTTAAAATTCCATCGGGAACACATAGGAAAAACTAGGTCAAAATTTAAATTTTAAAAAATTTGAATTTTGTATCTCTGTTACTATATAGTTTTTCTTAATTTTTTCAACATAATCTAAATAAATAAGTTACGGACTACATATGTGCAAAGTTTCATTTTAAAATTCCATCGGGAACACATAGGAAAAACTAGGTCAAAATTTAAATTTTAAAAAATTTGAATTTTGTATCTCTGTTACTATATAGTTTTTCTTAATTTTTTCAACTGAATCTAAATAAATAAGTTACGGACTACATATGTGCAAAGTTTCATTTTAAAATTCCATCGGGAACACATAGGAAAAACTAGGTCAAAATTTAAATTTTAAAAAAATTTGAATTTTGTATCTCTGTTACTATATAGTTTTTCTTAATTTTTTCAACTAGAATCTAAATAAATAAGTTACGGACTACATATGTGCAAAGTTTCATTTTAAAATTCCATCGGGAACACATAGGAAAAACTAGGTCAAAATTTAAATTTTAAAAAAATTTGAATTTTGTATCTCTGTTACTATATAGTTTTTCTTAATTTTTTCAACTGAATCTAAATAAATAAGTTACGGACTACATATGTGCAAAGTTTCATTTTAAAATTCCATCGGGAACACATAGGAAAAACTAGGTCAAAATTTAAATTTTAAAAAAATTTGAATTTTGTATCTCTGTTACTATATAGTTTTTCTTAATTTTTTCAACTGAATCTAAATAAATAAGTTACGGACTACATATGTGCAAAGTTTCATTTTAAAATTCCATCGGGAACACATAGGAAAAACTAGGTCAAAATTTAAATTTTAAAAAATTTGAATTTTGTATCTCTGTTACTATATAGTTTTTCTTAATTTTTTCAACATGAATCTAAATAAATAAGTTACGGACTACATATGTGCAAAGTTTCATTTTAAAATTCCATCGGGAACACATAGGAAAAACTAGGTCAAAATTTAAATTTTAAAAAAATTTGAATTTTGTATCTCTGTTACTATATAGTTTTTCTTAATTTTTTCAACATGAATCTAAATAAATAAGTTACGGACTACATATGTGCAAAGTTTCATTTTAAAATTCCATCGGGAACACATAGGAAAAACTAGGTCAAAATTTAAATTTTAAAAAAATTTGAATTTTGTATCTCTGTTACTATATAGTTTTTCTTAATTTTTTCAACATGAATCTAAATAAATAAGTTACGGACTACATATGTGCAAAGTTTCATTTTAAAATTCCATCGGGAACACATAGGAAAAACTAGGTCAAAATTTAAATTTTAAAAAATTTGAATTTTGTATCTCTGTTACTATATAGTTTTTCTTAATTTTTTCAACAGAATCTAAATAAATAAGTTACGGACTACATATGTGCAAAGTTTCATTTTAAAATTCCATCGGCAACACTTAGGAAAAACTAGGTCAAAATTTAAATTTTAAAAAATTTGAATTTTGTATCTCTGTTACTATATAGTTTTTCTTAATTTTTTCAACTGAATCTAAATAAATAAGTTACGGACTACATATGTGCAAAGTTTCATTTTAAAATTCCATCGGGAACACATAGGAAAAACTAGGTCAAAATTTAAATTTTAAAAAATTTGAATTTTGTATCTCTGTTACTATATAGTTTTTCTTAATTTTTTCAACAGAATCTAAATAAATAAGTTACGGACTACATATGTGCAAAGTTTCATTTTAAAATTCCATCGGGAACACATAGGAAAAACTAGGTCAAAATTTAAATTTTAAAAAATTTGAATTTTGTATCTCTGTTACTATATAGTTTTTCTTAATTTTTTCAACAGAATCTAAATAAATAAGTTACGGACTACATATGTGCAAAGTTTCATTTTAAAATTCCATCGGGAACACATAGGAAAAACTAGGTCAAAATTTAAATTTTAAAAAATTTGAATTTTGTATCTCTGTTACTATATAGTTTTTCTTAATTTTTTCAACAGAATCTAAATAAATAAGTTACGGACTACATATGTGCAAAGTTTCATTTTAAAATTCCATCGGGAACACATAGGAAAAACTAGGTCAAAATTTAAATTTTAAAAAATTTGAATTTTGTATCTCTGTTACTATATAGTTTTTCTTAATTTTTTCAACTGAATCTAAATAAATAAGTTACGGACTACATATGTGCAAAGTTTCATTTTAAAATTCCATCGGGAACACATAGGAAAAACTAGGTCAAAATTTAAATTTTAAAAAATTTGAATTTTGTATCTCTGTTACTATATAGTTTTTCTTAATTTTTTCAACTGAATCTAAATAAATAAGTTACGGACTACTATATGTGCAAAGTTTCATTTTAAAATTCCATCGGGAACACATAGGAAAAACTAGGTCAAAATTTAAATTTTAAAAAATTTGAATTTTGTATCTCTGTTACTATATAGTTTTTCTTAATTTTTTCAACTGAATCTAAATAAATAAGTTACGGACTACATATGTGCAAAGTTTCATTTTAAAATTCCATCGGGAACACATAGGAAAAACTAGGTCAAAATTTAAATTTTAAAAAAATTTGAATTTTGTATCTCTGTTACTATATAGTTTTTCTTAATTTTTTCAACTGAATCTAAATAAATAAGTTACGGACTACATATGTGCAAAGTTTCATTTTAAAATTCCATCGGGAACACATAGGAAAAACTAGGTCAAAATTTAAATTTTAAAAAAATTTGAATTTTGTATCTCTGTTACTATATAGTTTTTCTTAATTTTTTCAACTGAATCTAAATAAATAAGTTACGGACTACTATATGTGCAAAGTTTCATTTTAAAATTCCATCGGGAACACATAGGAAAAACTAGGTCAAAATTTAAATTTTAAAAAATTTGAATTTTGTATCTCTGTTACTATATAGTTTTTCTTAATTTTTTCAACTGAATCTAAATAAATAAGTTACGGACTACATATGTGCAAAGTTTCATTTTAAAATTCCATCGGGAACACATAGGAAAAACTAGGTCAAAATTTAAATTTTAAAAAATTTGAATTTTGTATCTCTGTTACTATATAGTTTTTCTTAATTTTTTCAACTGAATCTAAATAAATAAGTTACGGACTACATATGTGCAAAGTTTCATTTTAAAATTCCATCGGGAACACATAGGAAAAACTAGGTCAAAATTTAAATTTTAAAAAATTTGAATTTTGTATCTCTGTTACTATATAGTTTTTCTTAATTTTTTCAACTGAATCTAAATAAATAAGTTACGGACTACATATGTGCAAAGTTTCATTTTAAAATTCCATCGGGAACACATAGGAAAAACTAGGTCAAAATTTAAATTTTAAAAAAATTTGAATTTTGTATCTCTGTTACTATATAGTTTTTCTTAATTTTTTCAACTGAATCTAAATAAATAAGTTACGGACTACATATGTGCAAAGTTTCATTTTAAAATTCCATCGGGAACACATAGGAAAAACTAGGTCAAAATTTAAATTTTAAAAAATTTGAATTTTGTATCTCTGTTACTATATAGTTTTTCTTAATTTTTTCAACTGAATCTAAATAAATAAGTTACGGACTACATATGTGCAAAGTTTCATTTTAAAATTCCATCGGGAACACATAGGAAAAACTAGGTCAAAATTTAAATTTTAAAAAAATTTGAATTTTGTATCTCTGTTACTATATAGTTTTTCTTAATTTTTTCAACTGAATCTAAATAAATAAGTTACGGACTACATATGTGCAAAGTTTCATTTTAAAATTCCATCGGGAACACATAGGAAAAACTAGGTCAAAATTTAAATTTTAAAAAAATTTGAATTTTGTATCTCTGTTACTATATAGTTTTTCTTAATTTTTTCAACTGAATCTAAATAAATAAGTTACGGACTACATATGTGCAAAGTTTCATTTTAAAATTCCATCGGGAACACATAGGAAAAACTAGGTCAAAATTTAAATTTTAAAAAATTTGAATTTTGTATCTCTGTTACTATATAGTTTTTCTTAATTTTTTCAACTGAATCTAAATAAATAAGTTACGGACTACATATGTGCAAAGTTTCATTTTAAAATTCCATCGGGAACACATAGGAAAAACTAGGTCAAAATTTAAATTTTAAAAAATTTGAATTTTGTATCTCTGTTACTATATAGTTTTTCTTAATTTTTTCAACTGAATCTAAATAAATAAGTTACGGACTACATATGTGCAAAGTTTCATTTTAAAATTCCATCGGGAACACATAGGAAAAACTAGGTCAAAATTTAAATTTTAAAAAATTTGAATTTTGTATCTCTGTTACTATATAGTTTTTCTTAATTTTTTCAACTGAATCTAAATAAATAAGTTACGGACTACATATGTGCAAAGTTTCATTTTAAAATTCCATCGGGAACACATAGGAAAAACTAGGTCAAAATTTAAATTTTAAAAAATTTGAATTTTGTATCTCTGTTACTATATAGTTTTTCTTAATTTTTTCAACTGAATCTAAATAAATAAGTTACGGACTACATATGTGCAAAGTTTCATTTTAAAATTCCATCGGGAACACATAGGAAAAACTAGGTCAAAATTTAAATTTTAAAAAATTTGAATTTTGTATCTCTGTTACTATATAGTTTTTCTTAATTTTTTCAACTGAATCTAAATAAATAAGTTACGGACTACTATATGTGCAAAGTTTCATTTTAAAATTCCATCGGGAACACATAGGAAAAACTAGGTCAAAATTTAAATTTTAAAAAAATTTGAATTTTGTATCTCTGTTACTATATAGTTTTTCTTAATTTTTTCAACTGAATCTAAATAAATAAGTTACGGACTACATATGTGCAAAGTTTCATTTTAAAATTCCATCGGGAACACATAGGAAAAACTAGGTCAAAATTTAAATTTTAAAAAATTTGAATTTTGTATCTCTGTTACTATATAGTTTTTCTTAATTTTTTCAACTGAATCTAAATAAATAAGTTACGGACTATATATGTGCAAAGTTTCATTTTAAAATTCCATCGGGAACACATAGGAAAAACTAGGTCAAAATTTAAATTTTAAAAAATTTGAATTTTGTATCTCTGTTACTATATAGTTTTTCTTAATTTTTTCAACTGAATCTAAATAAATAAGTTACGGACTACATATGTGCAAAGTTTCATTTTAAAATTCCATCGGGAACACATAGGAAAAACTAGGTCAAAATTTAAATTTTAAAAAATTTGAATTTTGTATCTCTGTTACTATATAGTTTTTCTTAATTTTTTCAACTGAATCTAAATAAATAAGTTACGGACTACATATGTGCAAAGTTTCATTTTAAAATTCCATCGGGAACACATAGGAAAAACTAGGTCAAAATTTAAATTTTAAAAAATTTGAATTTTGTATCTCTGTTACTATATAGTTTTTCTTAATTTTTTCAACTGAATCTAAATAAATAAGTTACGGACTACATATGTGCAAAGTTTCATTTTAAAATTCCATCGGGAACACATAGGAAAAACTAGGTCAAAATTTAAATTTTAAAAAATTTGAATTTTGTATCTCTGTTACTATATAGTTTTTCTTAATTTTTTCAACTGAATCTAAATAAATAAGTTACGGACTACATATGTGCAAAGTTTCATTTTAAAATTCCATCGGGAACACATAGGAAAAACTAGGTCAAAATTTAAATTTTAAAAAATTTGAATTTTGTATCTCTGTTACTATATAGTTTTTCTTAATTTTTTCAACTGAATCTAAATAAATAAGTTACGGACTACATATGTGCAAAGTTTCATTTTAAAATTCCATCGGGAACACATAGGAAAAACTAGGTCAAAATTTAAATTTTAAAAAATTTGAATTTTGTATCTCTGTTACTATATAGTTTTTCTTAATTTTTTCAACTGAATCTAAATAAATAAGTTACGGACTACATATGTGCAAAGTTTCATTTTAAAATTCAATCGGAACACATAGGAAAAACTAGGTCAAAATTTAAATTTTAAAAAATTTGAATTTTGTATCTCTGTTACTATATAGTTTTTCTTAATTTTTTCAACTGAATCTAAATAAATAAGTTACGGACTACATATGTGCAAAGTTTCATTTTAAAATTCCATCGGGAACACATAGGAAAAACTAGGTCAAAATTTAAATTTTAAAAAATTTGAATTTTGTATCTCTGTTACTATATAGTTTTTCTTAATTTTTTCAACTGAATCTAAATAAATAAGTTACGGACTACATATGTGCAAAGTTTCATTTTAAAATTCCATCGGGAACACATAGGAAAAACTAGGTCAAAATTTAAATTTTAAAAAATTTGAATTTTGTATCTCTGTTACTATATAGTTTTTCTTAATTTTTTCAACTGAATCTAATAAATAAGTTACGGACTACATATGTGCAAAGTTTCATTTTAAAATTCCATCGGGAACACATAGGAAAAACTAGGTCAAAATTTAAATTTTAAAAAATTTGAATTTTGTATCTCTGTTACTATATAGTTTTTCTTAATTTTTTCAACTGAATCTAAATAAATAAGTTACGGACTACATATGTGCAAAGTTTCATTTTAAAATTCCATCGGGAACACATAGGAAAAACTAGGTCAAAATTTAAATTTTAAAAAATTTGAATTTTGTATCTCTGTTACTATATAGTTTTTCTTAATTTTTTCAACTGAATCTAAATAAATAAGTTACGGACTACATATGTGCAAAGTTTCATTTTAAAATTCCATCGGGAACACATAGGAAAAACTAGGTCAAAATTTAAATTTTAAAAAATTTGAATTTTGTATCTCTGTTACTATATAGTTTTTCTTAATTTTTTCAACTGAATCTAAATAAATAAGTTACGGACTACATATGTGCAAAGTTTCATTTTAAAATTCCATCGGGAACACATAGGAAAAACTAGGTCAAAATTTAAATTTTAAAAAATTTGAATTTTGTATCTCTGTTACTATATAGTTTTTCTTAATTTTTTCAACTGAATCTAAATAAATAAGTTACGGACTATATATGTGCAAAGTTTCATTTTAAAATTCCATCGGGAACACATAGGAAAAACTAGGTCAAAATTTAAATTTTAAAAAATTTGAATTTTGTATCTCTGTTACTATATAGTTTTTCTTAATTTTTTCAACTGAATCTAAATAAATAAGTTACGGACTACATATGTGCAAAGTTTCATTTTAAAATTCCATCGGGAACACATAGGAAAAACTAGGTCAAAATTTAAATTTTAAAAAATTTGAATTTTGTATCTCTGTTACTATATAGTTTTTCTTAATTTTTTCAACTGAATCTAAATAAATAAGTTACGGACTATATATGTGCAAAGTTTCATTTTAAAATTCCATCGGGAACACATAGGAAAAACTAGGTCAAAATTTAAATTTTAAAAAATTTGAATTTTGTATCTCTGTTACTATATAGTTTTTCTTAATTTTTTCAACTGAATCTAAATAAATAAGTTACGGACTACATATGTGCAAAGTTTCATTTTAAAATTCCATCGGGAACACATAGGAAAAACTAGGTCAAAATTTAAATTTTAAAAAAATTTGAATTTTGTATCTCTGTTACTATATAGTTTTTCTTAATTTTTTCAACTGAATCTAAATAAATAAGTTACGGACTATATATGTGCAAAGTTTCATTTTAAAATTCCATCGGGAACACATAGGAAAAACTAGGTCAAAATTTAAATTTTAAAAAAATTTGAATTTTGTATCTCTGTTACTATATAGTTTTTCTTAATTTTTTCAACTGAATCTAAATAAATAAGTTACGGACTACATATGTGCAAAGTTTCATTTTAAAATTCCATCGGGAACACATAGGAAAAACTAGGTCAAAATTTAAATTTTAAAAAATTTGAATTTTGTATCTCTGTTACTATATAGTTTTTCTTAATTTTTTCAACTGAATCTAAATAAATAAGTTACGGACTATATATGTGCAAAGTTTCATTTTAAAATTCCATCGGGAACACATAGGAAAAACTAGGTCAAAATTTAAATTTTAAAAAATTTGAATTTTGTATCTCTGTTACTATATAGTTTTTCTTAATTTTTTCAACTGAATCTAAATAAATAAGTTACGGACTACATATGTGCAAAGTTTCATTTTAAAATTCCATCGGGAACACATAGGAAAAACTAGGTCAAAATTTAAATTTTAAAAAATTTGAATTTTGTATCTCTGTTACTATATAGTTTTTCTTAATTTTTTCAACTGAATCTAAATAAATAAGTTACGGACTATATATGTGCAAAGTTTCATTTTAAAATTCCATCGGGAACACATAGGAAAAACTAGGTCAAAATTTAAATTTTAAAAAAATTTGAATTTTGTATCTCTGTTACTATATAGTTTTTCTTAATTTTTTCAACTGAATCTAAATAAATAAGTTACGACTACATATGTGCAAAGTTTCATTTTAAAATTCAATCCGGAACACATAGGAAAAACAAGGTCAAAATTTAAATTTTAAAAAATTTGAATTTTGTATCTCTGTTACTATATAGTTTTTCTTAATTTTTTCAACTGAATCTAAATAAATAAGTTACGGACTACTATATGTGCAAAGTTTCATTTTAAAATTCCATCGGGAACACATAGGAAAAACTAGGTCAAAATTTAAATTTTAAAAAAATTTGAATTTTGTATCTCTGTTACTATATAGTTTTTCTTAATTTTTTCAACTGAATCTAAATAAATAAGTTACGGACTACATATGTGCAAAGTTTCATTTTAAAATTCCATCGGGAACACATAGGAAAAACTAGGTCAAAATTTAAATTTTAAAAAATTTGAATTTTGTATCTCTGTTACTATATAGTTTTACATAATTTTTTCAACTGAATCTAAATAAATAAGTTACGGACTACATATGTGCAAAGATTGCATTTTAAAATTCCATCGGGAACACATAGGAAAAACTAGGTCAAAATTTAAATTTTAAAAAATTTGAATTTTGTATCTCTGTTACTATATAGGTTTTCTTAATTTTTTCAACTGAATCTAATAAATAAGTTACGGAATACTATATGTGCAAAGTTTCATTTTAAAATTCCATCGGGAACACATAGGAAAAACTAGGTCAAAATTTAAATTTTAAAAAATTTGAATTTTGTATCATCCGCTAACTATATAGTTTTTCTTAATTTTTTAAACTGAATCTAAATAAATAAGTTACGGACTACATATGTGCAAAGTTTCATTTTAAAATTCCATCGGGAACACATAGGAAAAACTAGGTCAAAATTTAAATTTAAAAAAATTTGAATTTTGTATCTCTGTTACTATATAGTTTTTCTTAATTTTTTCAACTGAATCTAAATAAATAAGTTACGGAATATATATGTGCAAAGTTTCATTTTAAAATTCCATCGGGAACACATAGGAAAAACTAGGTCAAAATTTAAATTTTAAAAAATTTGAATTTTGTATCTCCGCTAACTATATAGTTTTTCTTAATTTTTTCAAACTGAATCTAATAAATAAGTTACGGACTATATATGTGCAAAGTTTCATTTTAAAATTCCATCGGAAACACATAGGAAAAACTAGGTCAAAATTTAAATTTTAAAAAATTTGAATTTTGTATCTCTGTTACTATATAGTTTTTCTTATATTTTTTCAACTGAATCTAAATAAATAAGTTACGGACTACATATGTGCAAAGTTTCATTTTAAAATTCTATCGGGAACACATAGGAAAAACTAGGTCAAAATTAAATTTTAAAAAATTTGAATTTTGTATCTCTGTTACTATATAGTTTTTCTTAATTTTTTCAACTGAATCTAAATAAATAAGTTACGGACTACATATGTGCAAAGTTTCATTTTAAAATTCCATCAGGAACACATAGGAAAAAACTAGGTCAAAATTTAAATTTTAAAAAATTTGAATTTTGTATCTCTGTTACTATATAGTTTTTACATTAATTTTTTCAACTGAATCTAAATAAATAAGTTACGGACTACATATGTGCAAAGTTTGATTTTAAAATTCCATCGGAAACACATAGGAAAAACTAGGTCAAAATTTAAATTTTAAAAAATTTGAATTTTGTATCTCTGTTACTATTATAGTTTTTCTTAATTTTTTCAACTGAATCTAATCAAATAATTTACGGACTACTATATGTGCAAAGTTTCATTTTAAAATTCCATCGGGAACACATAGGAAAAACTAGGTCAAAATTTAAATTTAAAAAAATTTGAATTTTGTATCTCTGTTACTATATAGTTTTTCTTAATTTTTTCAACTGAATCTAAATAAATAAGTTACGGACTACATATGTGCAAAGTTTCATTTTAAAATTCCATCGGGAACACATAGGAAAAACTAGGTCAAAATTTAAATTTTAAAAAATTTGAATTTTGTATCACCGCAACTATATAGTTTTTCTTAATTTTTTCAACTGAATCTAAATAAATAAGTTACGGACTATATATGTGCAAAGTTTCATTTTAAAATTCCATCGGGAACACATAGGAAAAACTAGGTCAAAATTTAAATTTAAAAAAATTTGAATTTTGTATCTCTGTTACTATATAGTTTTTCTTAATTTTTTCAACTGAATCTAAATAAATAAGTTACGGACTATATATGTGCAAAGTTTCATTTTAAAATTCCATCGGGAACACATAGGAAAAACTAGGTCAAAATTTAAATTTTAAAAAAATTTGAATTTTGTATCACCGCAACTATATAGTTTTTCTTAATTTTTTCAACTGAATCTAAATAAATAAGTTACGGAATATATATGTGCAAAGTTTCATTTTAAAATTCCATCGGGAACACATAGGAAAAACTAGGTCAAAATTTAAATTTAAAAAAAATTTGAATTTTGTATCTCTGTTACTATATAGTTTTTCTTAATTTTTTCAACTGATTCTAAATAAATAAGTTACGGACTACATATGTGCAAAGTTTCATTTTAAAATTCCATCGGTAACACATAGGAAAAACTAGGTCAAAATTTAAATTTAAAAAAATTTGAATTTTGTATCTCTGTTACTATATAGTTTTTGTTAATTTTTTCAACTGAATCTAATCAAATAAGTTACGGAATATATATGTGCAAAGTTTCATTTTAAAATTCCATCGGGAACACATAGGAAAAACTAGGTCAAAATTTAAATTTAAAAAAATTTGAAGTTTGTATCTCTGTTACTATATAGTTTTTGTTAATTTTTTCAACTGAATCTAAATAAATAAGTTACGAACTATATATGTGCAAAGTTTCATTTTAAAATTCCATCGGGAACACATAGGAAAAACTAGGTCAAAATTTAAATTTTAAAAAAATTTGAATTTTGTATCACCGCAACTATATAGTTTTTCTTAATTTTTTAAACTGAATCTAAATAAATAAGTTACGGACTATATATATGCAAAGTTTCAGTTTAAAATTCCATCGGAAACACATAGGAAAAACTAGGTCAAAATTTAAATTTGAAAAATTTGAATTTTGTATCTCTGTTACTATATAGTTTTTCTTAATTTTTTCAACTGAATCTAAATAAATAAGTTACGGACTACATACGTGCAAAGTTTGATTTTAAAATTCTATCGGGAACACATAGGAAAAACTAGGTCAAAATTAAAATTTTAAAAAAAATTTGAATTTTGTATCTCTGTTACTATATAGTTTTTCTTAATTTTTTCAACTGAATCTAAATAAAGAAGTTACGGACTACATATGTGCAAAGTTTCATTTTAAACATCCATCGGGAACACATAGGAAAAACTAGGTCAAAATTTAAATTTTAAAAAATTTGAATTTTGTATCTCTGTTACTTTATAGGTTTTCTTAATGTTTTTCAACTGAATCTAATCAAATAATTTACGGAATATATATGTGCAAAGTTTCATTTTAAAATTCCATCGGGAACACATAGGAAAAACTAGGTCAAAATTTAAATTTTAAAAAATTTGAATTTTGTATCTCTGTTACTATATAGTTTTTCTTAATTTTTTCAACTGAATCTAAATAAATAAGTTACGGACTACATATGTGCAAAGTTTCATTTTAAAATTCCATCGGGAACACATAGGAAAAACTAGGTCAAAATTTAAATTTTAAAAAATTTGAATTTTGTATCTCTGTTACTATATAGTTTTACTTAATTTTTTCAACTGAATCTAAATAAATAAGTTACGCAATATATATGTGCAAAGTTTCATTTTAAAATTCCATCGGGAACACATAGAAAAAACTAGGTCAAAATTTAAATTTTAAAAAAATTTGAATTTTGTATCTCTGTTACTATATAGTTTTTCTTAATTTTTTCAACTGAATCTAATCAAATAAGTTACGGACTATATATGTGCAAAGTTTCAGTTTAAAATTCTATCGGGAACACATAGGAAAAACTAGGTCAAAATTTAAATTTAAAAAAAATTGAATTTTGTATCTCTGTTACTATATAGTTTTTCTTAATTTTTTCAACTGAATCTAATCAAATAAGTTACGGAATATATATGTGCAAAGTTTCATTTTAAAATTCCATCGGGAACACATAGAAAAAACTAGGTCAAAATTTAAATTTTAAAAAATTTGAATTTTGTATCTCTGTTACTATATAGTTTTACTTAATTTTTTCAACTGAATCTAAATAAATAATTTACGGACTACATATGTGCAAAGTTTGATTTTAAAATTCCATCGGGAACACATAGGAAAAACTAGGTCAAAATTTAAATTTTAAAAAATTTGAATTTTGTATCTCTGTTACTTTATAGGTTTTCTTAATTTTTTCAACTGAATCTAATCAAATAATTTACGGAATATATATGTGCAAAGTTTCATTTTAAAATTCCATCGGGAACACATAGGAAAAACTAGGTCAAAATTTAAATTTTAAAAATTTGAATTTTGTATCTCTGTTACTATATAGTTTTTCTTAATTTTTTCAACTGAATCTAAATAAAGAAGTTACGGACTACATATGTGCAAAGTTTCATTTTAAAATTCCATCGGGAACACATAGGAAAAACTAGGTCAAAATTTAAATTTTAAAAAATTTGAATTTTGTATCTCTGTTACTATATAGTTTTACTTAATTTTTTCAACTGAATCTAAATAAATAAGTTACGCAATATATATGTGCAAAGTTTCATTTTAAAATTCCATCGGGAACACATAGAACAAACTAGGTCAAAATTTAAATTTTAAAAAAATTTGAATTTTGTATCTCTGTTACTATATAGTTTTTCTTAATTTTTTAAACTGAATCTAAATAAATAAGTTACGGACTATATATGTGCAAAGTTTCATTTTAAAATTCCATCGGGAACACATAGAAAAAACTAGGTCAAAATTTAAATTTTAAAAAATTTGAATTTTGTATCTCTGTTACTATATAGTTTTACTTAATTTTTTCAACTGAATCTAAATAAATAAGTTACGGACTACATATGTGCAAAGTTTCATTTTAAAATTCCATCGGGAACACATAGGAAAAACTAGGTCAAAATTTAAATTTTAAAAAATTTGAATTTTGTATCTCTGTTACTTTATAGGTTTTCTTAATTTTTTCAACTGAATCTAATCAAATAATTTACGGAATATATATGTGCAAAGTTTCATTTTAAAATTCCATCGGGAACACATAGGAAAAACTAGGTCAAAATTTAAATTTTAAAAAATTTGAATTTTGTATCTCTGTTACTATATAGTTTTTCCTAATTTTTTCAACTGAATCTAAATAAATAAGTTACGGACTACATATGTGCAAAGTTTGATTTTAAAATTCCATCGGGAACACATAGGAAAAACTAGGTCAAAATTTAAATTTTAAAAAATTTGAATTTTGTATCTCTGTTACTATATAGTTTTACTTTATTTTTTCAACTGAATCTAAATAAATCAGTTACGCAATATATATGTGCAAAGTTTCATTTTAAAATTCCATCGGAACACATAGAAAAAACTAGGTCAAAATTTAAATTTAAAAAAATTTGAATTTTGTATCTCTGTTACTATATAGTTTTTCTTAATTTTTTCAACTGAATCTAAATAAATAAGTTACGGACTATATATGTGCAAAGTTTCAGTTTAAAATTCTATCGGGAACACATAGGAAAAACTAGGTCAAAATTTAAATTTTAAAAAAATTTGAATTTTGTATCTCTGTTACTATATAGTTTTTCTTAATTTTTTAAACTGAATCTAAATAAATAAGTTACGGACTATATATGTGCAAAGTTTCAGTTTAAAATTCTATCGGGAACACATAGGAAAAACTAGGTCAAAATTTAAATTTTAAAAAAATTTGAATTTTGTATCTCTGTTACTATATAGTTTTTCTTAATTTTTTCAACTGAATCTAAATAAATAAGTTACGTAATATATATGTGCAAAGTTTGTTTATAAAATTCTATCAGGAACACATAGAAAAAACTAGGTCAAAATTTAAATTTTAAAAAAATTTGAATTTTGTATCTCTGTTACTATATAGTTTTTCTTAATTTTTTCAACTGAATCTAAATAAATAAGTTACGGACTACATATGTGCAAAGTTTGATTTTAAAATTCCATCGGGAACACATAGGAAAAACTAGGTCAAAATTTAAATTTAAAAAAATTTGAATTTTGTATCTCTGTTACTATATAGTTTTTCTTAATTTTTTCAACTGAATCTAAATAAATAAGTTACGGACTACATATGTGCAAAGTTTCATTTTAAAATTCCATCGGGAACACATAGGAAAAACTAGGTCAAAATTTAAATTTAAAAAAAATTTGAATTTTGTATCACAGCAACTATATAGTTTTTCTTAATTTTTTCAACTGAATCTAAATAA
This sequence comes from Schmidtea polychroa, assembly GCA_959609185.1. Lineage (NCBI taxonomy): Eukaryota > Metazoa > Platyhelminthes > Tricladida > Dugesiidae > Schmidtea > Schmidtea polychroa. The sequence continues at coordinate 16,897 of CAUHTR010002058.1, forward strand.
ATAAGTTACGGACTACATATGTGCAAAGTTTGATTTTAAAATTCCATCGGGAACACATAGGAAAAACTAGGTCAAAATTTAAATTTAAAAAAAATTTGAATTTTGTATCTCTGTTACTATATAGTTTTTCTTAATTTTTTCAACTGAATCTAAATAAATAAGTTACGGAATATATATGTGCAAAGTTTCATTTTAAAATTAAATCGGGAACATATAGGAAAAGCTAGGTCAAATTTAAATTTTAAAAAATTTGAATTTTGTATCTCTGTTACTTTATAGTTTTTCTTAATTTTTTCAACTGAATCTAAATAAATAAGTTACGGACTACATATGTGCAAAGTTTCATTTTAAAATTCCATCGGGAACACATAGGAAAAACTAGGTCAAAATTTAAATTTTAAAAAAATTTGAATTTTGTATCACCGCAACTATATCGTTTTTCTTAATTTTTTCAACTGAATCTAAATAAATAAGTTACGGACTACATATGTGCAAAGTTTCATTTTAAAATTCCATCGGGAACACATAGGAAAAACTAGGTCAAAATTTAGATTTTAAAAAAATTTGAATTTTGTATCTCCGCTACTATATAGTTTTTCTTAATTTATTCAACGGAATCGATTTTATTTATTTTTTTTTAATTATTTAACATAACTATTATTAATATACATCAACATACAAAAACTTAATTAAAAACATTCAACACACGCGTATTCACTGCATTCTGCACATTGATTTTAGGATTAAAATTTTATCAATAATGCTTCACATATCACACGTTCAAAACAATTATCAAAATTTTTTGATAAGATTTTAAAATCAGACATTGCTAATTCTCTCATTCAGACTTTATTATGATCTTAAAACTTTATTTTGATTATTTAGTGCTATGTTTTGGAATTAATTATGTTTAAATAATTATCTTTATTTGTCTCAGTGCTTCGTATGTATTATAGAAAATTTATAAGAGCCCAACAGAGTCTTCTTTAAAACTTGTTTTAGGACTGCTGGGGATGCTTGTGTTTAGTGCGTGTATGAATATATTTATTACAGTAAAAATAAATATTTATTTTAAAGCAAAACAAAAAATAAAATTGATTAACTTAGTAACTTTTATTCAACAAATATTAATAAATAAACCTTAAGACACCAACGACTCTTTCTAATTATATTCCGACGGTTGTTAGTTATGATCCCAATTTAATAATTATCCGGCTCCGATAAATCACAAATATGTTCTTTCGATTTTTCTACTTTTGTTTCTTGTAACTTCCTTTTTCTTAGTGTTATTTCGTTTTGTCTAGTTTCCTTAGTTTTATCGTTTTCAATTTTTGATTTTGAATTTTGAATTTATATTTTCTATCGATTTTTTATTTTTCATTCAACAAACATTATTTTCCAAATGTTAACAAAAATGAAAATAATTAAAATAATAAAAATACACATGCAATACAAGGTCAAATTAGATTCATTGCATGCTATCAAAATTTCAGATCGATCCGATTTATTATTTTTCTTTGAATATATTTATCTTCATTTGAGATTTTTATTCTTTATAAATTATTTATTTATTCTTTCAAATGATTTTCATTTTATTCTAAGGTTTTATCGTCGCCATAATGGATATCAAATTTGTTTTTCGTGTTGTCTTTTTATGTAATATTTTGCAATATCTGTTATTTTTGTAAAATATTTTAGTTTTTCTAGTTATCCTTGCTATGTTACCAATGCGAATAAACAACGAAACACTAATATTAATCTGGTCTTTTAAAATCAAACATGCATCAATATAAATATTGAAAATTATTATGGTACTTCCGTGTTATCTTACCCCCAAAAATTAAATTAAAAAAGAACACATATAATTATTATATTTATTTTCTAAATTACAGTTACAAACTCAGCAAATGTTTGTAAAGAGTTTGTAAATGGCCATCCAGGTGGCCAGAAAACCACAATGTCGTTGAGAATAGTGTCGAACACATCGACACTGTTGCTTAGAACACGTAACTCGTCACATAAACTCGCATAATCACATAATCACATAAATCACAGATAGCCTTAATAAATTCATGTTCAATAATGTTCAATAACGTCATCAATAATGTATTCTCTCATTTTGTATATTGTTATTTTAATTAAATTTTATAATTTAATTTTTGGGGGTAAGATTACACGGAAGTACCATTATTATTATTCTTGTCTACAAATGATAACTTGAAGATATTTTGTTTTGTCCGTGTTTTCGTTTTTCATTTTGACATTAAATTGTTTCACATTTACCGTTTTATTTTTTTTAAAACTTTTTTTTATATTATAAGCAGCATATATTGTACATTTCTACGCATCAGACGTTTTAGTAATTCTTCTTGGTGTGATATCTCTCTTTGTCGGACCGGTTCGGACGAGTTAACTCGGAACGAACTGGAAATGAATTAAAGTAAATGATTTAACTTTGTACAAACAAATATACTACAGAAACTCTAGTTTACTAAAACCTATTTCACTTTAAAAGATGATCTCTGCTTTATCGAGTTTGCTTAAGATGGAATATTATATGTTACGAACTGTTTTCAAAACATTGTTTTTAGGGTACTTCATTGATAAATTAAAAAAGATTAAAAAATCTTCTGAACTATTTTAACATACTTTCAAAACGGATATAATATACTTGAAATCTTTTGATAAAAAAACAAATTTTATTTTTTGTTATAATATACATTTACGATAACTTAACAGTAAATAAATTGTTTTTAATCTACAATTTAATTAAAAATAAATTAATATTTTTATTAAGATATAAAACGATGTTGTAATTCATAAAATTAACATGTGAACTCCGCCTAAATTCATAATTTATCAGTCTGTCCAATTCACCTGAGGTAATATTTTTTGTTTTACACATTTCTTTCTTTATGATAATAATAAATTAAGAAAACTAAATAAATTTTTAATATAAGAACTAATAAAATATTTTAGAAATTTTTATTAAATGAAATTTAAAAAATATTTAAAAAATTAATTAAGAATTTTAATTATAATTTAAGCAAAATTAATTTGAAAACTTTGTTAAAAATAAATCACTACCTGGAATCGCTTCCTTAATTCTTGCTAACGTCCATCAACCCTCTGGAATATTTGGTTCAAAGACCCAAAGAACTTCACCTACTTTAACTTCTCCGTTTTCCTTCCACCATTTTTGTCTGGAACCCCACATCGGTACGAGTTCTTTCTTCCACTTTTTTGTGATCTATTACTTCATTGTTTCTGTTCTGCTCGCTCTAGGCCATTTTGATAAAATAAAGCCATTTGGAGTTAGTGCAATGTCTTCTTTACTGTCACTGCACTGTGCTGTCAAACGGCGAGGATTCAACAACACTTCTACTTTTATTAACACCGTATTCATCTCTTCGTCCGAAATATCAACCAATAAATATTTTCATAGACCTCTTTGCTGATTTTATCAATGAATCAAAAACCTCTCCAAAGTGCGATGTCGAAGGTGGATTAAACATCCATTATTGTTTAAAAGCACTTTTAAAAGAATCTATCACCAACTCCTGAACTTCTCCAGTTATCCCAACAAAATTTGATCCGTTATCCGATATTATCATTGGCAGTTTTTCTCTTCTTATTATAAATCTTAATAACGCTCGTGTGAAAGCGTCTGTGTCCAATGAATAAATCTTTTCAAAATGAACTTCTCGCGTTTCTAAGCAGGTGAATAAACAAAGATACCTTTTCTGTCTCACTTTATCCCGTCCCTAAATAGTTTCAAATGGTCCCGCGAAATCTACAGCAACCTTTCCAAATTATATTTCCAAATATATCCGTCACTTATTTACTTAGATTGAGTTGAAAAATTTAAGAAAAATTATATAGTAGCGCAGTAAAAAAATTCAAATTTATTCAAATTTCAATTTTGACCTACTTTTTCCTATGTGTTCCCAAAGGAATTTAAAATTAAAACATTGCATATAAGTAGTGCGTCACTTATTGACTTAGAATCCGTTGAAAAATTTAAGAAAAACTATATAGTAGAGGAGATAATAAATTCTAATTTATTCGAAATTCAATTTTGACCTACTTTTTTCTATGTGTTCCCGATGGAATTTTAAATTGAAACTTTGCACAGAAGTAGTGCGCCATTATTTAGTTAGATTCCATTGAAAAATTTAAGAAAAACTATTTAGTAGCGGAGATACAAAATTCAAATTTAATTAAATTTAAATTTTGACCTAGTTTTTCCTATGTGTTCCCGATAGAATTTTAAAATGAAACTTTGCACATATGTAGTTGTTTATCATTTACTTAGATTCCGTTGAAATAGTTAGAGAAAACTATAAAGTAGCGGAAATACAAAATTCAAATTTATTTAAATTTCAATTTTGACCTACTTTTTCCTATGTGTTTCCGATGGAATTTGAAAATGAAACTTTGCACAGTAGTAGTGCGTCATTATTTAGTTAGATTCCATTAAAAAATTTAAGAAAAACTATATTGTAGAGGAGATACCAAATTCAAATTTCTTCGAATTTATTCAAATTTCAAGTAATGATATTACATTAGAGGCCAAGACGACGACTCGAGGAGAAGTGAAAAAGTCTGCAAGAGACGCACTACCGAAACGTGCACAAGAACTCTTGGATATGGAAATTAGAAGATACGACGGCAGGTGTACCAAGGAAGCTGAAAAATGGATACAGGCAATTGATGATTGGATCGCTAGGAATGATTTGAAGAGGACAGAAGCATTCGATTTTCTCCTTTGCGATGAAGCTGCTACACTGTGGAAAAATTTCAAAACAGAAAAAACAACAGATAAAGAAGCTAAAGAGTGGTTTTCCGAAACATTTACAATTAAATTGACTATTATAGACAAGATTAAAGAACTTGCTACAATTAGACAAGAGGAAAATGAGAGATATGCAACCTTCGAAATCAGGGTATTGAAATTAGTGAGTGAAGTTATTAATTCAGGAATGAGGGTAGATGAGATTGCCAATGAAATTATAACTCGACGCGTCAGAGACAGAAGATTAAAGGATGCTCTAACAATGAAACCATCGATGACAGCAGAAGAACGAAATCAACTGGCCAAAATCTACGAAAAAGTGGAATCAAAAGAAAAGACGGAAGAAATTATGGTAATAAAGAAGAGTAGTTACGCGGAAGCAACAAGGAGAAGAAATTCAGAAACGTTTACAAGAGAAACAAATGGAAGTAACACCAATGTATTAAGAAGCCAAGGAAATTACAGAAGAGAGAATTTACCAGATAATTCGTATAGCAGAAATAACGAAATGAATCATGCAGTCGAACGGAATGTGCAGAGAAGGACACCAACGGTTTCGCTTAAACACATTGCCAAGAGATTATACAATCGATCTAGAGGCCTTCCTGATCCAAGAAACGGCGAATTATAGTCAGGCCAATGTTTTTGCTGTGGCGAATATGGGCACAGAAGATATGAATGTCCACTAAAAGATAAATGTTTGATATGTGGTAAGGGAGGGCATAATTTTCGTGATTGTTATTTATTAAGAAAGAAAGACCAACATAACTATGAGAACAAGAAAATGATAGCTTGTGTGCATGACGAAGAAAACGGAAGAAATTACTCGGATGATGCAGAAACAAGAGAATCAATTAATGATTATGCAATTCATGATGTGGAAACTGAAAAAAACACGAGGAACTCTATTGCATACATTTCGTCAATGGGGTTGTAAAGGAAGAAAATCGGAATGACAGAACAGAGGGAATGAGGTATGCGACGTCAGATGGAAGAGAATGGAGCAAGATGATGATAAATGATGTTGAGATTGAGATGTTGGTGTCACATGGAATTTGTGCTATTTTAAAGAGATATTAGAAATTAAATTTAAAATAATTCAATTAAAAATAAAATAAATTATTTTAAATTTAAAAATATAAATTTAAATAAATATAAGTAAATATCAAAATTCATAATAAAAATGTACAAAAATCCAATATTTCGTGAAGTTTATTAAATAAAATAAAATTAAAAATGTGACAAGTGAGTCAGAAAGATGTTTCATTAAAATTAAAAGTCAACAAATATTAGGAAATCTTTGTTAAATTAATTTGCTGTTGTTTTCCTTTTTAAATTTTTTACATTTGAGTAAATTGATGAAATATACTCTGAAAGGTTTTATCAAAATAATGTAAATAATTGGATTTGCTATTTGATTGATACCGAGAACCGAAGGTGCATAATAGAAATATCTCAATGATTCTGTAACTTTTATATCTAATAAATAAAGCATATAAAATATCGAGTCGTTGCTAAAAGTGGCAGTGTGAAAGAAAAATATTATAATTGACGATATTGTAAATCTTCTTGAGAGTTTTCTTTTAATTTCATTACTCTGGCTTGAGATGGTTTCATTAAACTTTGTCAAACACGATATTATTTTAAAATTAATTATCATTAAACATAAAAGTGGTAGAAGAAAAGAAAATATCAACCATAAATAGGAATAAGTCACCCAAAATGAGTCTCTCGATTGATATGAACAGGTCACTTTAGTAACGTAAGTCCCATTGACTTTTGACAAATATTCTCTTCGATATGTTTCAAATGTGACCGGAGAAATAAAAATCACACAAAAAACCACTGCTATTAACAATCCTAGTTGATAGTACAAAAGTTTAATCTCTCTATACTTGAATGGAAAAAGAATCGCAATGAATCTATCAACAGAAGTTAACAGAAGAGTATAAGTGCTTATCTCTAAACAAAGCCACAATGTTGTTTTCACATACAAAAACTTACAGTATATTAGTCCAAAAACATAATCAAGATCTGTTATAGAACTGTCATTGCTAAACATTGCCATCAGCACTCCGATTGAACCAACCAAATCAACTGAACTTTGAAATTTTACTAAAAAGCTACTTTTTTTCGATCCAATTCTTTCGTGACGAAGAAAAAGAATGAGTAAAACATTGAATATAAAACCAACGACGACAAGGCAAACTCGAAATGAAAAAAATGCTTCACTGTCACTATATTTTGTGAAGACAATAGTCAACATTTTTCAAATATATGAATTTTATTATATTTTATTTTTTTAAATAATTAAAACATCCAATGAAAATGGTTTGATATTGATAACAACCAATGAAATTGAATTAATATTTCATCCAGTAGAATTTAAGTGTTGAATTTTATGTTGATTTAGCCAAACCAATGTAAAGGATAAATAATTGAGAAAATATTTTTATTAAAAATTGTTTTTGAGGACATTTTGTTTGATTAAAATATAAAATATATTCATAATTTATTCATAATTCAAAAATTGCATGATTGTAATTTATATTTCGAATGCGATTATAATTTTCCTTTAACACGTTCACGCCGGCATGGCTCCCCGGTGACCCGCACTAACCTGTCCCATCTGGCGGTGTGTAGACATATTAGAATATTACTAAATTTTTTCATAATTTTTTAAAATAGGTAATAAATTACTGTAAATATTATCAGTACCTTGTCCTCTATTGTGAGTACTAATAAGAGTTCAAATGCTTTGGGCGACAAATTTCACTTTGCAATAGTTAGTAGGGAGACTGACTGCTTTATTCTTAGACCATTACTCGTATAATTCCCCAGACTTTGTGAACAGGCAGATCAAGACCCTTATATGTAAGCGTTTATAATTAGTTAAGTTATCCATTCTATCGTACTTCAAATTATTTTATCGCCAAAAACCTGACTTATCACATATTCACAATGATAACATTATGACACATATTTAAATTTTAAAAATGTTTGCAATGGTACGGAGAAGTGACTGAAAAATAACATGAAAATAAAGGGAACCTATTCACCGGTTAACGGAGAAATTTTGAGAAACCCTTGGTCCGTATTGGATTATCTTGAAATCTTGCAGGTTCAAATAAATGTGGTTTAGTAGTAACTAATGAACACTGAAATTAAATACCACACCAATGAAAAGACATACGTGTGTATGAGTGTGACAAAAAGAGAAACCAATGCCTATATAGTTGATGATGTTTAGAGCAATGAAGACGATAAAAAGCAGAAAATTTAAAACTCACTATTTGTTGACACTCTTCCTACGATCTAAATTCTTCGCGAACTTGCAATGTAATATACCAATATTTTGACAGCTCTTATATGATCCTTGGTCTGTATGTGTGAATATGTAATATCGGATGTGATGGACCAGAATTCATGGATAATATAAATGATTGGATGTATCTGGTATATGATGATTGAAAAAAGAATTGAGATGGGTAATGTGATGACGGGAAAATGAGTTTGGATGGAATTGGTAAATGAATTGCGGAGTTTGACATACAACATGATCTACTAAGTGTGAATTGAAAGAAGACATAAGGTTCTTAAAATTATACCAAATTGAAACTTATTTCTAAATTAAGTATTTATCGTAATATCCAGTTCATTTAACATGTTTTTGGGATGTAAAGGTTTACGTGTTTAGTTAAGATTAATTATAATCATAGCATTAGCACGGAGAAGAGATGGAGGTTTGAGAATCTAATCCCGATATTTCGGGTTGAAAAACATTTATCCTGGGATCCCATGATCATTAAAAGCACATCTTATTTTATTGCAAAAGTTTCACACTCCACCGAAGTCGCAGGCATCGTTGATAATAAATAATAATCTTTTTGAGATCATTTTTTATCATGCTATGAAGATTAAGTCATGAAAAATTATGGTTTTCTAATAACAAATTTGAAATTGCTAGCTTCAAACGTTCATCTATACTGAAATTTTTGATTTTACTTACAGTTGCAACATCCAAATTAGCATTAGATTTATTTGAAAAAGTTTCAATACACTTTAATTTCTCTATCAACTTCGATTAAAGGAACTTCTCCAATTTGGTTGACTTCAGTGGGAATTTCTGATACTTCGTTGGAAAGGTTGGTACCGAACCCCAACATTAATGTAAAAGTCAAAAACGTATATATATGTCGCCCAGTTTCAAAGGATTAACACACAAGCCAACTTCTCAATTGCTAGAAATGATTGAGACTTAATTACAAAATTCAAAATAATAGTCACTGTAATTAAATTGGCCTTCCTTTAAATTAATACTTCTACGGCTGCTTTTTTTCATATTGGATATAATTTCAAAGACAGATTCTGTTAAATAAACTTGAAAATTCAAACAAATAAAAGTATTTTGAAATCAGATTTTTCCAGAAAGCATCATTTCAAATATATCAACTAAGCCAGGGGTTCCCAATCTTTTTTTGCTCACGTAACACCTACTTACCAAAAAAAATTGGTGAAACATTTTTTCTTTGGCTAAAAATACTTTGTAAAAGAATTGAATTATTGTTATAAAAGAATTTTAAAATGTTTTGGCGAACAAACTATCGCCAGTTCGCGTACCGCCAGTGGTTCGTGTACCACAGTTTGGAAACCAATGAACTAAGTTATTCCATTGAGTTTATGAGTATAAAATTAAATTTACAGTTGTTTCACGTTCTTTTAAAACTTTGTTCTGAAGCTTCTCATTTTTATTGGAAATCTTTAAAAACATGACACTATTCTTCTTATTTTAGAAACAACAAATCTTATTCGAGAATCTTTTAAAATTTATTTTTTATGACTTGAAATTTTGAACGATAACCTACCAAAACTGCCAGAGTTCATATCAATGTAGCTTCTATCTGCTTCCTGAAAACTGAAACCAAATTCTTCTATTTCAGATCTTTTGACAGATTCGTAAATAGTTTCGTAATTAGTTGTAGCCCGTATAGTTGTTGACAGAGCTTTTTTTCTGGAAAAAAAGGTGCCGGAACGTATCTGTACTATCCTTTATATGCAAAAAATGACGCTGAAATTAGCTAACAAATAAAATAATTATGCAGGACACAAAATATACACTTATTACCGACGACAGGAAACGATTGTAATGGCGTAGTATATTAATGGCGTATATTTACCGTGAGCGTGTTTTATATAATAGTAATAACAAATAGGAAGCACGGAGTTATGATTCACTCGCTTTGGCCTACGACTACTACTTTTCATTTGATTGTAATTCTATTTGAAATGACTTTTTGAAATGTCAGAAATAGAAATATGACAAAAAACCAAAACATGTGAATTTTTTTAAATCATTCAGCGAAAAAAGGTGCCGGAACGCCGTTCCGGAGCGTTCCGTCAGAAAAAAGCACAGAAAAAAGAAGAAAAATCATGCCAGATAAAAATAATCAAAAATTAAAAATAAATAAAATTAATAATTAAATAAAAATCACGAAATTTAATTATAAATAAATAACTCAAAATCAATATTATAAAATAGTCATTAAAATAATTAAAATCAATAATAAATAATTGAAATCAATAATTATATAAAAATCACGAAATTAATAAATAAATCAATTCAATAATTAGATAACATATATTTGCAAAATTGAGAAAAGTAAAACTAATATTAAAACAAAGAATTTATACATTTATTCATCGCCTTGCAGACTGAAATTATATAAATAATAAAGAAATAAAACAAAAGGATTTTTACTCTTGGAGTGACTCCTCTTATTCTCATTCGTTCAGCCTCTTCTCTAAGAAACTTTTCATAAGCCATTTCACTGTCCAGTTCTGACTGATATTCTTCTTTCAAACGAAATTCTTCTCCCAATTTTTGTCTCTGTTTACTCGCTTTTTGATCTTCCAATACTAATCGTAATTCTGATTTTTTCTCTCGGGCTGATTCAATTTCTCTATTCATAATCTTTTTATCTCGCTCTATTTCATTGAGAATTGCTTCTCTTTCTTGAAGAGATTTCACTTGCATCATTCTGGTTTCCATAACTTTTTGTTGCACTTGCTGTTTTCTTTCATTTAATACCTATTACCATTTAATGATTGTAAACTGTTTTATTTGCCAATACCTCTTCCATCAGTTTTTCTCTAGCTTGCTTTTCTTTTGCCCACTCGTTTTCTCTCTTAGACCACAATCTGGCCGCTTCTTCGCTGAATTATGGAGAGTTGTGATTTGAAATGAGTTTTTTATAGAAATAATTTAGCTATAAAATCCAAATGTATAAATACGACGCTCGACGAAATAGAAAACATGTACTGTAGTTTTGTGATTATATAATTGAGTAAAAATAAAATGCAGAAAAGGTCAAATAAAATACTGTTAAGTTAATTTAAATTGGAAAATTCAAAAATCAATATTTATTAAATAATTAATTTGAAAATCAATATTAATATTTAATTACAATATTAATAAAGAATTACAAATTAATTAATTAATTAACATTTTGTTGACAACATTAATCATCTCCGAATGAAAACATAGTTCCGGAACTGCCAGGTAGCGAGAAAATATTTTAATTTATTAGATTTTGTTTAGATAGAATATTAGACAAACAGTTGATAAGACTCACAGATATATATGGTTAATCTTACAGAAACCCTATATAAAAAAGCTGGCAAATTTGATTGGATATCACAAAAAAGCTCGAATTTGATTGTAGGAAAATAGTTAATAATTAACCTATTATGTTAAGTCTTGTTGTTTTAATAAATGGAATAGTTTATTCCATGCTGAAATCATTTTATAAAAACAAGAGAAATAAATAATAAATATTGGGTTGCTAGTAAAATATTTATTTTCAATTTCAATTTCTTTTATCTTTATTTCTTTTCTAAATAAAAATAAAAATTTTGCTTTATATTTTTAATACAAATTTCCAGTGCAGCTTTATTTTTGTTTTTTAATCGATTTACAATTATTATGCTAACAATTATGGTAACAGAAACAAAAATATATTAGTTTATATTTGAGTATAGAATCACAACTTGGTTTTATTTTTACTTTTAAATTTCCATTTTCTTGTGCTTTTACAAATAAAATTCAAATTAATAACAATTAATAAAATTAATTTAAAATAAAAAATAATATTTTGTTTCTTTTAAAGTAAATAAAGTTAAATGGGTAAAAAATACTTGATAAAGATTGCTAAAAACATTCATTATATTACTATAACTATTTTTATTGTTAGTATTATAATAATTATTATTATTATTATTATTATTATTATTATTATTATTATTATTATTATTATTATTATTATTATTATTATTATTATTATTATTATTATTATTATTATTATTATTATTATTATTATTATTATTATTATTATTATTATTATTATTATTATTATTATTATTATTATTATTATTATTATTAGTTTTATTGTTAGTATTATAATAATTATTACTTTTATTTATTTATTATTATTATTATTTTTTTATTGTTAGTATTATAATAATCATTAATATTTCTTATTTTTTATTATTATCATATTTTTTTAATTTTTATAATTATTTTATTTATTATATTTTTTAAATTTTTATTATTATTTTTTTAATTTTTTTTATTATTATTTTTTAATTGTTAGTATTATAATAATTATTTCTTGATTTTTATTATTATTAAATTTTTTTAATTTTTATAATTATTTTATTTATTATTATTTTTTTTGTAATTATTTTTATTTTTTTTAATTTTTATTATTAATACTTTTTATTTTTAGCATTTATTTCTTTTATTATTTTTTTAAAAATTTTTATAATTATTTTATTTATTATTATTATTATTATTTGTGAGATATTTTAATTTAAAAATTAAAAATTACGCGAAAATAGAATCTAATTCAGCTTCTCTTTCTCTTTCCTTTCTAAGTTGATCTTCAATAGCCTCTTGCATCCAAATTAAATCTTCTTTGGCTTTTTCTTTTCGACTTGTTACAATTTCATTTTCTTGCTCATCTCTGTCAGCAAGATATGAAAGGAAACGAATATCAGATTCCTATTGAAACAAATAAAATTCTATAATCGATGCATTAATCATATACCAATTCCTCTTGGATTTGCTGAGATTTCCTCCTCATAACAGCTGTATGTTGTCGGAGCAAAGCTCTCCTGGAATTTTGTAAAACATCGGTAAAATATTTAGATATGAAAAATTATCTATAGAAATAAACCAATATTTAATTATGGACAAACACAAAATTTTGTAATATAGAAATAAGAAGAAATAACCATAAAAAACAATAGTGGAGTGATAAAATTCTGGAACAATAATAATAATAATAATAATAATAATAATAATAATAATAATAATAATAATAATAATAATAATAATAATAATAATAATAATAATAATAATAATAATAATAATAATAATAATAATAATAATAATAATAATAATAATAATAATAATAATAATAATAATAATAATAATAATAATAATAATAATAATAATAATAATAATAATAATAATAATAATAATAATAATAATAATAATAATAATAATAATAATAATAATAATAATAATAATAATAATAATAATAATAATAATAATAATAATAATAATAATAATAATAATAATAATAATAATAATAATAATAATAATAATAATAATAATAATAATAATAATAATAATAATAATAATAATAATAATAATAATAATAATAATAATAATAATAATAATAATAATAATAATAATAATAATAATAATAATAATCTGTGCTTTAAAGGTAAATAGTGAAGATTAGGCAAGGATTTTGTTATTTGCGAATGAGTTGTAGAATTTTCACTCAGCTATGTTATGCTTTATAAAATGATATTAATTATTAATGAAGTTTTGAAAAGTAGAAATGTAGATATAAAGATATAGATATAAAGTAAAATTCAGATTTAAATAGGCAGCAAATAGAAAATGAGAAACAATATTTTCAGACACTCACCCATATTCTTGCTTTGCTTTTGCGTTATTTGCGAGTTGCCTTTGTCGGTAATATTCATCCATTTCTAATTCCATTTTTATTAATTTCGCTTCTTGTTCTTTCAACCGTTTAGCCTGTAAGAGCAATGATTAAAAAATATAACAAAGCAACAGCTGGAAAACACTTCTTCCTCTTTTTGCTTCATTTCATCTATCTGTCTTCTAAGACTGTCTTTTAAAAATCTTTCTTGGAGAATTTTTTGTTGAAACTTTACTTTTGCAACATCATCTTCTGTTTTCAATCGTGCACTTTGTATTTCTTCAAGATCGTGATCTTGTTTTTTAACATAGTTCTCCTCCTGTGAAACGGAAACAGAGGCCAAAAATTAAAAGACATTTTGCATACAATCCTATATCAACCTCAGTTTTTATCTGAATCTGATGTGGCCAATAATCAACTACATCTTTGTTGATTATTTCCGTTTCAATTTTTCTCAAATCTGGATTGTTTAATCTGAAATGCTCATAAAATAAACGTTCAGCTTCCTGGAGAAATATTTGACAGTAAATTTCAACTTAAAATTGCATTTAACTTGTTTTCGTTCTTCTTCTCGAGCGCTTTTTAATTGTTCGGCCTTATGTTTCATGAAAGATACAGACGAATCTTTTTGAAGTAATTTGTATTCAAGCTCCTCCTATATAACTCAAAATTAACTTTTCCCAAAGTTTCTGATTGAACATTCCAAAAGATTAAAAATATTTCATTTATTTTCATTACGACTATAGATCAATATTTCATATGGGAAAAAATTGAGTAGTATTGAAAATTAATGAAATGTTTAATAAATTGGCAACTAAAAGTACACTTGATGTATTATTAGTTGTTGAAATTAAAACACTGTGAGGTGACGTAAAAGAAAGTAAAGAAGTGGTTTTAAAACACTTACAATTACCAAATAAATGACCGATAAAATAAAGATTTGACAGTTTTAGAAAAATAAGAAGAACAACAATTAGCAACATTCGAAATTCGTATGAAAAAGTGTTAGTTGAAGTCCTTAAGTCGAGGTGAGAAAGAAAGATATTAGTAGAAGATTTCATTGAAAACAAAGCAAAAGATGTGAGATTGAGAGTTCGGGACTGAAAGCTGTTAATTTGAATATGTTAATGCTATGGACCACATGAATATGCGAATGTGTTTGAAGGAGGATAAATAATGCTTCAGCACAAAATGCAATATACAACACGTATACTATCGCCAAGAAAGGATGGATATTCAAGTAGGATATTGGAACAACCATTAGAAAACCATCAAGAGAATAGTTAATGGTTCAGAAACGAAACTATCAACCGTTTATAATGAAGAATATAGCAAACAGACTATAATAAATTAGAGGTCTCATTCCAATTGAAAAATTAATAGTATGTGATTTTTTTTGTTGCGGTGAAAGTCACTGAATATTTGGGTGTTCATTCGGGAATTAAAAAATAAACACTGTGACAATATTAAATAATAGAAAGTATACATGAAGAAAAGACAATCTACCAGAAAAAGATTTGGCTAAGAGTTTTGGACAAGACAGAGAGAAGCATGAGCAATTTTATCGAAAAGGAAAAGGTAACAGGCACGCAAAGAACCACAGAAAAATACATAATGGATAAAATTCAATATTTAATACAAATACAAAATAAAAAAGAACATATTTGAAGAAGTAGCAGAGATTCAAAAAAAGGTAGAGTTATGACGATTACTTAAATATTTGACATTATCATTGTTTTATTAAAATATAATCTATGGGGATATTAAAAGTTCTTTAAATAAATCTGATTTAATTGTATTAAATATTGTTTTTATCTATTTATGTCAACTTTAAATTATCTTTTATATATTTTAAAAGAGAACAACAATTTTGATAAAAATATAAATTATGACAATAAATATCATTTTTTCATATTTTATAAAAATTATTATTAGTTAGGAAATCAAAGGTAATATCAAAAAATTTATTATTTTAAAACAATGGTGACCACCTTATTTCTGATATGTGCTAAGGCTAAAAAGTTCTTATACTAGCAGGGAAATAGTAAAGTTAAAACAAACAAATAAAGGTTATAAATTTATAGCTTGTTTTAATGTATTAATATTTAGTTTCGTCATTGGCGATTTAAAAAAAACGTTTGATACAATGAAATTTTAGAAGCGTAATTCGGTTTTTAGTTTTAAAAACGTAAGAAGAGAAAGAAATTATTCAACAGATTGATAGGGTTGCCAACTCCCACAACCTCGAACCCGGGAGATTATAAAATTGCGAACAGTATAACCCTTAAGAAATAATATAACAGGTGTTTTTTCACATTTTTGGTTTACACATGTTAGTGATTTTAACTATATGATGACTAATACCATAAAGATTTAAACAAAACAATTGTTTTTACATATTACATAGTACAGTTATACAAATCATGCTATTTTTGTTTGTTTTTAAAATTGTATTTTTCTTGTCGTCCGTCGGCTGACTCCAATAGCTTTGGTGATTTTAGAGAAATCAAATAAAAGTTAAAACTTCAAAAACTGCACTTTTTTCTTGAAAAATTGTAAAATATTGTAAAAACGGAAAGACGGATGATTTACATCTCCCAGGTTAACCGGGAGACGAAAGCCGATTCCGGGAGACTCCCGGCAAAAACGGGAGAGTTGGCAAGTCTACAGATTGAAGAAGCTTATGAATAAGAGGCTCCTTCAAAAGCAACAATATATAATAGGATTCTGGAGTTTTTGTCCGGCAGAATAAGCGTTTTTGACAGTCAAAGAAGTGCAAGACCTGTAGAGATTGATGGAGAAAGCATTGCAAATTTGAAGGAAATTGTGTGTAAGAATAGGAAAATAATTGAACGAAATTTAAACCGAATTTAATTTATACGGCTAGTTTGGAAGATATTAAATGCATTTATCTATTATTTGGTATGAGCGATATTTAATGCGGCCTGCTGGTGGAGTAGTCAGTCTCTAACATGGTACCGATGAGAGGGAAATAATCTCGAAACTAGTCTACCATTAAAACCGCATTGGATATCACATTTAATTTTATTTAATCATTTGATTCTATTATTTTAAAATTATCTGCAAATATGGTTACACTGGTTGTTTTCCTTTTATAATTGAATACTGAAACGTGTTATTCGTTAGCCGCCATTGATATAGTGCTAAATCAATGAGAATTGTCCCCTTTCTTGATCATTTAAGCACAGCTTGTAAGAGTACTGATTAAAAAATAAAACAAACATTTCTTTTTATTTCATTTCATCAATTTACCTGTCGTTTCTTCTACGAATCCCTAGTGATCCCCTTTCAATAAGATCAAATAATCAATTCTACCCTCTAGCTGACGCTTTTACTCCTATTAATTCGGTTATTTTTATCTGGTTATCCTTTTCTACTTTCATTTATACTTATAAGGATTGTCTAGAGATCTCGGGACCTCTAAACCTCGAAGTATACCTGAATTTGGAATGATGGAACAATATATTTCCTCCTTTATATGAGACACCATTTTGACAAGATCTCGTCGAAACAAAAACCGCTCCTGAGTAAAACGTTTTATCATTCTGGTGTCAACAGCCGGGGTGCTCTTAATCCCTGGTTTATCATACAAAAGCATTATCCTCCCCCCCCGTTCCCCATCTCTTCCGTATTCAATATAAACCATCAACTTCTCAAAAGTAAACAATTTTAATAAAGTTAATAAATACATATTTCAATTATTAATTCAATTTAATTAACTAAAATAAATTAAAAGTCAAATTTATAAAAAATGTTAAAACCTCACTTGATATTCATTTCTCTCTTTCTCAAATAGATCTGCCAATTTATTTCTACGAATTTTCAAATCAGTATTGTCTTTCTTTTCGTTTTTTGCCATCTGGTTTTTGTAAGCATTAATGCTTGAGTTTAGTTAAAATTTGAGATTTCCATTGAAAATATTACCTATTGTTACAAGATTTCTCGGATGACCATTCACTGTTTTTGCTACTATCAATTTCGGATTTCTGGAAATATTTAACCTTATCGTTCCATTCTTGTCTGTAATTTTCTTCAAAGTTTCTTCTTCTAGCTAGATTATTTTCATATCTCTGTTTTTGACCGTAAAATGAGGTTTTCAAATGGGGAAGAGCCATTAAAACTATAAATCTTAAATACTTATTTAGAAAATATTAAATTAAAACTATACAATAAATTAGCCTTATTTTAATTTTTAACAGACCAAAAAAGACAATTGAATTAAATTATTATATAAATTAAGCGGGATAAAAAGTTGCTATTGTAAATTAAAGTTTATTCATTTTAACAAAATTATTTTTAAATGCTTATTTAAAGATTTTTTTCAAAATACTTAAGATGACTTTTATATATGTATATATTATTTTATTGAAAATAACATAACTAACTAGATGCATATAGTTTTCAAATTCTGGACATATTTACACCAATAGTTGGAATCAACTTAAATAATTTAATTTCGTGGATTATTCGAAGAAAACTTTTCAAAATCTTCAAGTTAATAAACTAATTTTTAGAAACAAAAAATTTTTAATAAATTTATTTTCTATTTTATTTTCAAAATCTTTTCGCGATAAAAAAAACATTAGAGGTTCCATTGATCTATTTGTGGGGGTCAACTCAGTTTTGCCCTTTTGGTTGAATGATAAATTAGAAAAAATAGAAAAGTTGAATTTTCTTGATTTCCATTAACATTAAAAAGGTAGTTGGCATTGATCGATATTATAAGTAAAAGAATAATTTTGAGATGAATAAAGTAATGAAGAAGCGATAAAGTTGATAAAATGCATTGAACTTAATTTCAAAAGAACTTGCAACATTTTGGAAAGGATTGAGATTTTTGTGGAATAGTAACAAAACAACAATCTTTAAAAACGATGTTAGAACTGTTCAGCTTGGGTGGGATTGGTATACCGAAGAGCAGGAGCTTTGGTTATTCACATTTGTCTCCTTTAATAGCATTACAGTTTGATATATCCCGAAGTATTCAAAACATGAAATTCACTTAGTTTTCCTTTGAGCAACGAAAATGATGGAACAAATCTCTGTTTATAACACAGAATTTTTTTTCCGTGTAAATCCCTTGTAAATATCTTCAAAATGAAAAGAATAAGGTGTATGTAAATACCTCACTAAGCATATATTAAGGACGTTCATAATTGATTCTGTAAAATTGCTACTCAAACCGAAATTTTTCTTGTATTTTTTATTTGAAATGATATTTGGATATCACTCTCATATTTGCATTTTAATTGTTTTACAATATTATTTTTTCAATATTTTATTAAAATTACCGAGAATGAAAAATAATCCAAAATTACAAATAAAAACACAACGCAATATAATGCAAACTAAAATTTTGGCGCCAAAAATATGCTATACAAACAAAAACAACGCGAACCGATTCAACACAAAGTGAGATAGTGGTGTATTCTTTTGAATTTACTTTTAAATTACAATTAAAATATATATACCGTATTTTTGCGCATACGGTCTACCATCTATGTACCATAAATGTTTCAAATTTTTCTAATGAATTTAACTTACCTTTCGTCAACTCTTGGAGCGTATCAAGTTTTTTACTGGTTTATTTAAAATTCGATATTTATATGAAGGTATTGGTTATTTTATGCGCAAAAATACTGTAATACATAGCAATAATAATTAATTGTCTATTTCATTTTTACTAAAGCACAATAAATTAATTAAGAAGTTTCGAAATGTTATTAAAAATTTCATACGATTGTAGCATAAATAAAAAATATTTACGCTTGAAATGATTCTGTTTGGAACTATTATCACGTACTGTAAATTTAAAAATATATTTAATTAATTTTCTAGGTTTTATAAATTTGTGAGTTCTATGATAATAATTTATAAATTAAAAATTTTTATTTTAAATTTAAATTTGATATTTAGAACTAAATTTATAAAAAATTATTGAAATAAAAAAAAATCTATTAAAAAAATTAAGCTCGGCAATTTATTCACGTAATTATTTAAAACATAATTAACGTTGAAAATTAAAATAGTAAACCAACAATTTTTGATAATGGAAAGGGGTGGTTTTTAGAGGAAATAAAAAAATCAAAATCATTCTTTGAATATTTATTAAAAAATATTTTTTATGTTTAGTGATTGCGAATAATACCAATAATTACACTAAAAGAATTTATTATTTGGTTATGTTGGCTGCCTAGGGGTGTGTCATTTTCGAAATTGTGGTAAGGGGTAACTGCGGTTTCCTAGACGCCAAGGTGATTATTGTCTTTATACTACCTATGTGCCTATGGTGACGACCATGATGGTGCTGCACATAGTAGCTGAGAATCCATGAACAGGTGTGCTTCTATGTTAAAACTACTCTTCATGGTCTCCTCATTTTCGGGTCCTGGAATGCCGAAAGAAGGTCTTACATCCCTGTGAACGAAATGCGGTAAGATTTTGCTTGAAGCCCTTGGTCCAATGGGTGCTGTCACTCAAAATTGTCACACACACATTCATGCCGCTGATCATACCACATGCAACCCTTTAAAGAATGGAGCAAAAACCATTTAAACACAGACAAATTTATATTAATATCACTACATATCTCACATAAATTATTTTTAAATATCATATCCAAAAAGTATGCATGCAAAGTCATCGATTCAGTCATGGTCAGTGAGTGGTTACAGAAAGAATTCCAACGCAGATTTACAACATCCCTGGTGTGGCATTGTCCGCGGCCCAGAACGCGCTGTCATCGACTTCCTGCAGTAAAAGATTGAGGTCGGCTTCCAGTTTCGCGTCGTAGGCCCATGGAGTGGCTGTTTCTGGCACTATTCGGAATGACTGGTGCTGATATCGTTCGCTAGGCTAACAGAGGAGCTGAGAATATGGCAGCTTTCATGGCGGCTATTTCATCCCGCTTGAGCTCAGAACGTTCGTTTTGGACGTATGCTAGTGTTAACAGTGACCGGTTGGTTGACGACTTCTGGCGGGTCGATCGTTGGTGTTATTGCATTAAGTGGAGCCACACTGGTGCCAACGTACAGGAAATCGGGAGTGGGGAAGGAGGAGAAGCCATTTCGTGATTGAAGCAAGACGTTTTTCCCTTTGGTTTGTGATCGTCCCTGAGATGATGAGCTTGAAAAACATTATTTCGATCGGAGATGGGGTACTCTGAAACACGTTTCGTAACTCTAGTTCGGCGATCCTATCAGAGTCGTGCCTGATTTCACCTCTCAACCACCTGTCGACCCCGCTTTGGAATGCGACATCGATGCGATGTTAGCGGAAGGAGAAATGATCTAGAAAGCAACCAGCTTCCAGTATCTTCTCATCACAACCCTCTCCAGTGTATCACGCCAACATCCTGGCCGACAATATGTACATTTGTATAATTTGATGTGACCCCCTTATGGATTTTGTGTTTGTCTAATTTTTAATTCAAGTTGTGTTTAGAAATTACAGTTTTATTTCGTTTTCACTGGTTGTTGGAATGTTGAATTTGTCACCATCAATACCAAGTTATAACGACATATGCAGATGTAAAGACCTCACTTGGACCAGAGGCAAATTACCTAGTGATGTAAGTCCTTCTACGGCCTTCCGAACCCGAACCGTGAATGCTGTGAGGAGTAGTTTTGGCGACAGAGCTCACCTGCTCACAGGTTCCGACCTCGGTGTACAGCACCAACATGACTCGTAGTCATGGGTACACAGGAGGGAATATTCTGTTCAACAAAATCATTTGGGCATCTGGGACAACTGAATCGCCACGATAACCCCTAGTTACATCAATCATTAAGCGTCCTCCCCAGGTGCCCAGCAATACGGATGAATATTGAACTAAGAAAATATCTGTTTTACCTAGAAGTTCGTTGGAAATAACATTGAAGAATCAATCGGAAGCGTCCGTATTTATATAATTTTAGATTTTTTCCAACCAATCAATATTGAGTATGGTTGTATTTTTGGCGCGACCGTTTTGGCGCCGCCGTTTTGGCGCGACCGTTTTGACGCAGGACATTTTGGCGCGACCGTTTTGACGCAGGACATTTTGCACAAAGCCGTTTTGGCGCCATTTAAAAATAACTTCATGTTTAATTTAACATTTATAAATAATTTTTTGAAAAAAAATTATAAATATTTATCTATCAGCTTTATTACTGCATAATTTATTGATGGATTAGGCCTAATAAACACGGACTTTCGGAAAACTTATATATTAGGCAAAAGGTTAAATATTCTACATGTTTTGCTAAATTTTTATAAGTTGACTATTTTGTATTTTCTAAAAGTAAAATATTGGATGACAGGATTCTTTAAACGTTTTGCAATATATTTATTTTGCATTTATTGTAAAGTAAAGTATGTTCATACAGTTTTTGTTTTGTTTTGAACATAATATTATGAACACTTTAGCTTTTTTTCTTAATTTATTTTGCTTATATTTTCTTTTCAATTTTTTTATTTCCGGTTGTTGTGTTACGGCTATTTATGCAGTAATAAAGCTGATAGATAAATATTTATAATTTTTTTTCAAAAAATTATTTATAAATGTTAAATTAAACATGAAGTTATTTTTAAATGGCTCCAAAACGTCCTGCGCCAAAACGGTCGCGACAAAACGGCGGCGCCAAAATGTCACGTACCGGTATTTTTGCGCATTTTGCACTTTAATTTGCTTTTGTTATTATTTCTTTAATTATTTTAATTTTTCGTTTTTATTTATTCGATTTTATTTGATCTTAATTGATTTTTTATTATTCTATTTTGTAATGCTTTTTTCCTTAGTTTTTTTTCGTGTTTTCTATTAATTGTAGATTGATTGATTTCATGCCTTTTCCTTAATTATTTAGTTTTATTTGATTATTATTCGATTTTATTAAATCCATGTTATTAATTTTTCTATGTTTTTATTTGACTATTATTTTCTTAGTTTTGATTTTATTACTTTTTCTCCCTATTAATTCCTCAACAAGGAAATCCCTAAATACTAAGGTAGGAAATTCTATACTCAGACTAAAGTTTCTAACGTAAAATATTATTAGATTTAAGAACTTATTTATTTTAACCCAACAGTTATAATAAAAGATTTTTTCTGACAAAAAGGTATTTTATTATTTCCAGGAGTTACTATTTTATAAACTGGATACAATCAGCGTCGTACTATCGCAAGTGCAACAAGTGCAATCGCACTGAGATCCTTATTTTCAGGGGCCTCCAAATATTAAATACGTTAGAAAAACTTCATTCAAATCAATAAAAATGAATACAATAAAACTAAAAAACTTTTGAGTGTCTGCACAGGGCCCCAAAAGTTAGAGCACGACGCTGATTACAAATAAAGAGTGGTAAAAACCCATAATCATAGAAATAATTTACTAGTTCACCTTAATAAATGAATCTTTAAATTTTTATTGTGAATTTGGTTTTTTATTGATTTTCACCTCATTTTTGTACCCCTCTTGTTGAACCCCAACAGCTTTATCTCTTCTTTATTTTCTTGTTACTATTTATTTCGAACGTGTGTTTTTTCTCTCTTATTCTGATTATTTAACTAAATGTTTTTTTAATACTTTTTTTTAAATACTTATTTTGAAGGTGAAATAGGATCGAGCTCTTTTAAATTATATTTTTTAAATAATATTAATAGGGTACGTTTAACGAGGACAGACATTAATGTCAAATGATGATCTGTATCAACTCGAACACATAAATGGGTTTTTAAGTTAAATTATTATTCATATTTTCTCTTCATTTTTATAGGGCTATAGATCAATAAATTCTATTTTCACACAAATATTTGGCAATCTTTTTAAGTGTATTTTTTAAAATTATTATAGAACTTAATATCATCACATTCAAAATCATTTATGAATTTAACATAAAATGCAATCAAATAAAAAAATAAAAAGATAATTATAGAAACGTAATTGACATATTTTTCATTAGAAATTTGTAAAACACAATTTACAGTCATAATTTTTACTTTTTTGTCAAATTTTAAACCCACAGGATTTCAAAAATTTGATTTCAAAAATTCTCAGTGAACTTAATTAAAGTATCATAGAACTGATTGCCAACAGAGTTGATATACGTAGGAGGTAACAGAAATCCGTATCTTCCTCTATCAGGTAATTCAATTGTGTAAGAATAAGGAATTCTTAATTCACCAGCTGCATAGTCATCAGAAGCACCAGACGCTTCATCTAATATGAAAGTGATAATATTTTTTGTAATATTATATATAAATTACATAAAAGATTTGCAGAACTGCCGACTTGATATATCCGTCCGTACGTTTCTTGAAGGAAAGAAGAAACACTTGTGCCCATAGATAGCTATATCATATTAATAATATCTATATTTTAAGGACTTTAAAAACCAAATTATGTGAATGATTAATATATACTAAGTCAGGGATATCAAACCTTTCGTGATACTAAACCCATTGTAATTTTTTCCAACGAGCCGTGGGCCGAATTTAGGGAATGTAAACTATGGGATTGTATCAAATTCATGCAAAATACTTAATATGTTTAACTGTTTAATTTATTTACATAATAAGGTTTGAAATTAACAGGGCCGTAACAAGAGTGGTGCGAGTGTTACCAAAAAATAACAAAATATAAATAAAAGAAATTATCAAATGGCCTATCTTTAAAATTGCTGATTGGACTGGTCCATTAGCGTGCCTTCGCAGGTGTGTATTTTGTAAAATGTTAGTCCACAAAATGGGTTCCTGTCATTTTTTCAATTAGCAACAGAATTTTAAGAGCATTACTACCTATTATAATAGCTGGAGATGAATAAATAGTTAACAATCTTAACATGAATATTATAATTATTATAGTAGGCTGTTTTGAATTCCGGGTTTTAAGGGCGCCAGATATATGAACCACACAGGGCGCAATAATGCCTTGTTACGGCGCTGGAAATTAATAATAATTAATTTTTAAAATTTCATAATAAATCTCTTGAAATGTGAATGAAATGGAATATAATTTCATATAATTCTATTTATTATCATTATGATTCCACTCATATTTGTTTTGTGAAACAAATACTAGAATGTAAATATTTACACTTCAATTAGGGAAGAATCGAAGAATTCTATTAATTTATCATTTCTACCAATTTTACTAAAATTTATCAAGTTTTCAACATTAAATATTAGTTTTCCTCGTATTAAAATTTTAAAATCTCTATCGACATTTAGGAGTACTTTGTCTCAAAAATTATTCAAATAACCTACACGGGATCTCATGACTTTTATTTATAATATTTTTGCTTTTATATTTTCAAAAACCTTTAGGATTTCTACCTTTCCTTTAATTCCGCGAGTCCCTCGGGATTTGGCCTATTTAGACGGCTTGTATAAATAATATTGTCACATCCATATAAATAAATAAACAGTATGTCCATGATTTATTCTATTAAATTAAATTCCTATTATAACTATTAATTTTAATCGACAGTATAAAAATTTTATTTCTATGTTATCTGAAAAATAATTTTCGTTAATTAATTTCAAATTTTATTAAAACTTATAAAACAAATCTTATTCGTTTTAATAAATAAACTTGTCGTATAATAAAACTTTTTAAATTATGAATACACCAATCCCTCGATTTACACGGTACCCATTTTACGCGGTTTCACCTTTACGCGGTCATATAAAATAAAAATTTTTAATGAAATCAAACATATTTGGTGACAAGTGTCTCTCAAATGCATAAATTGAATATAGTAGAATATAGTAGAATATATATTAGAATATAGTAATGAGGTTGAGGAATAATTAAATTACAATTATTCCTTTTAATATATCTTTTAACTATGAAGATGTTATAAATTTTACAATTTAAAATTAAAATTTCGATTGTAATTGTATTTTTTAAGCCTCGTTTTATGCGAGTTTCTGGAACCTATCCCCTTACTTTATATGAACTTGAAGTCTCGATTTACGCGGTTTCGATTTGCGCGTTAGTTTCTTGGAACGTATCTACCGCGTAAATCGAAGGATTAGTGTAATTTCAAATATACTAATAATGGTGTCAGAAATACCTCAGATGCTTTACTAAAAGATACGAGAGTTATTTAACTACCGCCATATAACTGATCTATCCACATCTCTCAAGCTGATGGAAAATACATTTGCTTAAATTACAGCTTCAGTTATCTTATTTTATAATTTAATAAATTATAATCTTGAATCATTTGAATCACTTGAAAAAGGCTATAAAGTGCTGAATATTCATGAATATAAAAAAAACATCGATATCTTTATTGATTCATAGTCAAGCCTTTTAATAAATACTATAATCTTGAATGTTTATAACGCCATAAAACTACTTTACATAGCTAACTCCTGACATGGGCGATATAGGCAGTCGACTAGGAAGCTAAATTTTAAAAAAAATACAAATTTTTAAAGCAAAAATCTTATGATAATACAAAAGACTATTTTTTAAAAAAATTATAGTTAGGCAATCTAAATTACGTCTACTGTTTCACACTAATACAAAATCTATACAACAATTATAAATCTTCTAACTCCTCCAACCAGTTTGAAACCGCAATAATCCTGTAGCAACAGTTCGCGTTTACGCTTTCAACAAGCAAATGACATTCTCCTTTTATTATGTTCGTTATTATAAGTTCTAAATAATGATGTAAAAACCTTTGATCTGTGCCTTATACTTTTGGAGGAATATAATTATAATTATAACTTAATTATAATTTAAACATTTATCGCGTCTATTTAATAATTTCTGAGGCCTATTTTATCTAAAGCGTGTTTTCCTACTATTAAAACATTAATATATTAAATTATTTTTTAATTAATCAATTAAGCCAGCGTTTCTCAACCTTTCTGTTATTGCGACCTAGTTTAGCAACGTAAATATTCTCGCTCCCCACCTTTTTGATCTATCGAAAATTATAGTGTCATAATGAAAACGGTCCGATATTCGTACATTTAATTTTATTGGTAAAATGCGACTGGTTGCTATAAATGCACAGTAATGTATACGTCTATCCCTATCTTTTATACCAACGCCTACTAAAACACAAGCCTAAAACAAGTACTGGTATTTGTTTCATACTAATAAACTTAAATAATAAATATAATAAATTATTTATTGGTAATATGTAATTATAATCTGTATTCTAATTTTAAATGTATATATACGTAAATATATATATACGTAAATACGTATATATAAATGTAAATATACTCGTGCCCTCCCAAGGGGGTGGGGCGCTCCACAGGTTGAGAATCGCTGAATTAAGCTAACTGTCATGCATTATGTCATTTAGTCATAGTTTCCATTTTTTACTATCTGTACTATGAGGCGCATTAATATATGATTACCCTTGATTATTACCATGTTTTCTGTGGACGGTTATGTAGATTTATAATATAATTTTTATATAAAAATAACAAGACATCTTTGCAATTTTAAATGAGTAAGAAATTGGTTTTTTGTCTTTAGAATTTATTTTTATGTATAAAAAATATATTAAGAAAACAAACCAATTTGTAATATTGTATTGGATATATATTTTTTGAATACCCATAAGGAGACATTATGTATTGTCCGAATGAATGTAAAGTGATGAACAGTTTCACATTTGTTTTTATTTCTGTTAGTTTGCTAATTACTGCCTTCGTTTCTTTTTCTGATGACGGTGAAGATCCTTGAAATATTCTTGAGCATGGATCAGGAGATGCACCATTTTCTTAATTTTAAAAACTGATATAAGTTTAAAATCCGATTAAATATATTTTTTAAATAATTTATATTCTTTTAGAAACATATAAAATGGATAGATGTATTAGTAGTAAAATCTCTTATATTTAGTATGAATTTTAAATACAGCCTTTTCAAGTATTTGTACACTTTTAGTCAGAAAGAATTCCTTTTCACCCTTTGGATAACGGTGGGACCCATTTGCCCCTTAGCGATTTCCTCCGAAAGTATAAGGTACAGATCATAGGTTTTTACATCATTATTTAGAACTTATAATAACAAACATTTTGAGATATAAAACAAATTTTTATCATATTCTGATCGTCAGATAAGTGAGTTACAATTTTAAAAATAGGCCTTTTTCAAAGTGAAATACAACATTGAAAGTGAAGGAAAAAAGTCATGAAACATAAATTGTTTGATAGAACAACTGTCGATCATATAAGGGTAGAAAAACTTCATAGAAAGTTTAAGTAGAACCTGGGTATTTTTTCAATCTACCTTTGAAAAACTTTGAATTTTTTATTATAAATTTGAATAATTTAGAAATCTCTGAACCAAATTTGCAAACGTCCACGGTATTTCGAATTTACAAGATGAAAAATACAAAATTTAGCTTATAGAACCTTTTTTTCAAATTTCACCGCTGATTTCGTTTCCATTGTATTTATTAAAAAGCTTGACTATGAATCAGTAAATGTATCTAAAACATCGAGATATTTACTGATTAATAGTCAAGCTTTTTTAATATATATAATCTTGTAAATTCGAAATATATATTTTTATCAATACATCTTTTCAGAGAATATTTCCTTCTTTGATGAGTACTTGGTAAATTTTTACTTTTTTCTAATAAAATTTTTAATTTAAATATTGAATAACATTTGTGAAACTCCTTAATTTTATCAAGGTCGTGGAGTATTTTTAAAATATACACTAAAATTATTGAAAACTTACGGAATTTTCTGAATATGTAGAGTAATTTATTTTTAAAGGTATGGAAGGCTATAATTTATTAAAAATCAGCGATGAATTAACAAAATGTTATCAAAATGATTTTTTGTAGAGAATTTTATGATAATTTGGATTGAAGTTATTTGGAGAAAATATTTTTGAGGATTCTCATGGATTTAGTTTCTATGATGTGATATATTGCACAATAATCATTTAAATATATTTGATTTTTACTGAGAAAGTTCCCTTCATGGCAACTTAATATTTATTTGAGAATTTTATCTGTTTAATGGGACTTACTCACATAAATAACTGTGTTTCAGGCATCGATGAATAAGTGGTTACTTTATTCATCGATTGGGGACTTACATATATTTTAAGGGTTCGAATCGCTTGACTAATGAAGTGATTAGAATAAAGAATTAAGATCATTTGAATATATCTCCTCGGCGTTTAAAGGAAAATTTAATCTTAAGCAAGGTATTTAGTTGGTTGAATGTTCATTAAAATGACCAATAATTATGAGGATTTTTAAGGTTTTGATTGTTACTGTGTATGTATTTTGGATCTCAGTAAATATTAATACATTTGTAGAGCATAGTGAATTATTATCAATGAAAATCCGAAACAACCAATCAAAATTAATAAGCATATACGTAAGTTTACTTTAAGGAATTTATTTCAACTAACTCTTCTTCAAGAAGAAAATATTCAAATTAATAACAATTTAAAGAAATTTATATACCTAATTAAACAATTTAATTAATAAAAACTCGAATCTTTAATGAATATACCTTTTACTCATTAATTATATTTGTATGATATTTAGTGTCATTGTTTAGAATAATTGAAATATTTATTTGAAAATCCAACAATTAAATTCAATCAATAAAAATGTATTAATCATTCAACAACCAATTCCTTAACAATTCACTCGAATGTTAAATGTTTTCTATAAAAATCAATCAATTACATTCATTTTTTTGAAAAAAATTAATCTTTACAATTTAAATCAATAATATATTAAAATTTATTCTGAAATATTATAAAATGAATACAAAATGAATACCTCCCCAATGATAAGGATAGTTTCTATTTAAATCAACTCCTTTGCAATCTCCAAACGACGTTGACACTCGATTTTTTCGCCACATTCTGTTCTTAAGAAAAATCCAAAATGACGCCTTTTTATTATATTAATTCTCAATTACCACTTCATGCGTATATTCATAGCCATCCGGATTCAAAAGAGGAAGTATATAGATTTGGTAATCTTCCAATAATTTCACAGAATTTTTATCATTTTCCAATAACTTGAAAAGTAATTAAATATTATTTTAATTAAAAAATTATTAATTTCCTTATAATAGGAACCATTTAAAAATGGCACAAAGGTAAATTAAAAAGTAAAATATAAAATTATGTATAAAAATGTTGAATGTTGAAATTTATAAATGTCTGTTATAATTGTCGACATGAGAATATTTATTTGTCTCTAAAATATTTGTTTCAATAATCGTGATTATGAGATTATTAAATTAAATTTTAAAATATTTGTTTGAAATAAATTTATTTGAAACTCTCGAATAGAAAATATCTAAAATCTTTTTAAAATCACGAAAATTATTTATTATAATCATCCTATTCATAACAGTGTCCGATTATATGCAAATGTGGTTATCAATGTTTAAATATAAGGATGACACAAAGAAAACTGAAAACTTGGACGAAGAAGTGATTGAGTTGAAAAATAAAAACATAGAGCGTTCATAAAGTATTGAACGGGAAAATAGCAAAGAAATAATCAGATTATAAATGAAACTATTCCAGTTAACACATATCAGATGCAATTATATCTTGGAGGACAAAACTTTATTGCTATCTTTAAATTTAGATTTGGAATAAGGTTGAAATTCGAAAAGAAGCAGAGAAAACTTCCAGTTGTATGTCCGAAATTTGCAATCATTTAGAACTTCTGTTAGTCCATCATTATTAGAAAAAAGATTCTTTTAAAAATAGGAATTTAAAATAGTCATTTTCGAGAGAGAATTAAATAAAAGACACGCTGGGCCTTTGAACACTTTTCAATTGAGATTTTTACCATCGAAAGAGAACTTTGCAGATTGACTGATTTTCAAAAGTGAGTATATATATTTAGATTTGTCATATTTTTTGTCATATATTTTATGAATTGCAATGCACTCAGAAACATTGAGCCCGAGAGAAAGGAGAGGTTAATTTTACAAAAAACTAATAAAAAAATTACACATAATAAAACAAACACAAATACAATATAAACCTTTTATTTAAAGTATAATTTGAATAATTTAAAGTTTAAAATTAAAACTAATCACTTTTTTGAAATTCAAAAGTTTAAGAATAACGGTTATATTATAACCACTCTTTTCATAAGTTCCCAACGAAGTTTGGTGCAATGCAATGCAAGGCTCCTAAAATCATACAATCTGTATAATATAAACTAAATACTATAGAAACCTAATTTATATTGATAATAAACGAATTTTTAAATCTGGGACATTTTCTGCGAAGTGTATCTATGCGGTATACAAAGTTAGAGGGACGCAATATGCAATAAAACGCAACCCTAAGCACCAGGCATATTTCACAGTATCTATTAACAAAATAAATACTTGTGTCATTGACATTATATTAAAAGATTTCTATAAGAGTTTCTATAAACTAATAGTTTCTATAAAACTAATATATAAGCAATTAGCGCACCTCAATAGAAATGTTTATGAATATAATATATAACATAAGCCAAGATGAGATTAAAATATTATTAAAAGACATTTGACAACATATTTACATAAATTTATTCTGGAACAATGATTACATTTGCTATTTTAGGAATGTTTAATTTAATAAATTATGACAATGAATTATTAATAATTAAATCAATTAAGAAAATAATAAATTATTATCAAAATAAAATCTTGAATAAACAATGATAATATGATTGATTAATTATTTTCCACTTGTTAGATAAATAATTTTCTAATTTTTCATTTGATATCATTTTATTTATTTGTTTTTCAGTTTTAAAAGTTCGAATTTATTTCACTTTTTACGAATTTTAAACGTACTTTATTAATTAAAAATATTGCCGTCGATGGGCTAATCCATTCTCTAGCATGAATTCCGGCATCAATCCATAAGATTGGTTTGCTGTCGTCTTTGGACATCTAGAAATTTTTAATTGGTTTATCAAGAATTCAATTATTCTATGCATTTGTACAATCTATTTGTACGTAATCATCATTTCTTTTTTAGATTATCGATCAAGATTTTGTTTTATATTGATCAAACAGTGATCATAATCAATAGTTAAAAATTTAGAAATTGGTAAACATTACAGAATCTAGTAACTTGATCATTGAAACAAATAATAATAATAATAATAATAATAATAATAATAATAATAATAATAATAATAATAATAATAATAATAATAATAATAATAATAATAATAATAATAATAATAATAATAATAATAATAATAATAATAATAATAATAATAATAATAATAATCAAAATACATCACATACAAAATTAAATCGAAATTTGATATTTCATTTATTTTCATTATGACAAAAGATCAAATATCAATTTTCGGTCAACAGAAATAGTCGGAACTGCATTGAAAATTAATTTTTGATTTTTTGTAAATTCTTATTTTAGTGATAAACAATATATTTTTAATAAAATATATGGAATGGAAGTATTTTGAAAATACGTTTTTTATGCACATCCAATCGGAAAAAAATTCTTTGCGGAAAGAATTAATTTTAATAAGTACTATATATTTTAGCATAATTTTTTAGTATACGAATGCCCGATATCGTGGTATGATTTTTTTAAAGTTTGGCCAGCACAGCTGGTCATTATACATTATAGAACGTATGGAACAAAATTCGTGGCCAGCATTTTATCACCTCATTTTACTTATCACAAATGAGGTTAGAAATGAAGGACTTATAATAATTTTAATATTAATTTTTTTATATTCATTATCTTAGCGAGTTTATCATAATGAAAATATATACCATACCAATAAATATATAATATTAATGAAACGGGAGTTAATTTTCAAGCTGATACCAAACAACACTTTTGTAGGTCCAAGTGTGAAAATTTATGTGAGATTGAAGTCAATAAAGAAAGAATACCGTTTAGATTATTTTTCATTGTCTCAAGAAAATGCAATCTCTTAGGAATAAGAAAATACTCAAAGCCAAGATGCTTTTCAAATGTAAAAATTAATAAATTACTTGTTTAAAAGCGATCCCTTTCAAAGAGTAAAAGAAAATCGAAGCCTAAAATAAATGTAGGGTTGAAAAACCCAAACCTTAGATCAAATTGATATAGAAAGGAAGGAAACATAATTAATCAAAAAACCTTCACAATTTACAGATTTCACCATCATAAAGTTTAAAAGGAAAATTACAAACTTGTATTTCTTGCTTTTATTGGTGTCCGTTTATTCGGACTCTTTATTTCTCTAGGTTTCATTGAGACCATACAATTGGTAATCATACTTATATATTTTAAAATTTTAAATAATTCTATTTTTCCTTATTTCAAAACAAAATTCATTTAAAACAACTTTAAACCAACTTTAACTAAAATGATTTCTCTATTCTCTTCCGAATGCCCCAATGTTTCTAGTTTCATAAAACTCACTTGCTTTGCCTTTTCATTCAACCATTGTTTGATCTATAAATATAAAAGGTAAATTATTCCAGTTCAAGTATTTATCAATTTTTTATAATTAATTTTTGTGTTCAATTTTGGTTTTAAATAACCGGAAAAGACAATTTTTGTTTATATTTATTGGATATTGTGCAGGAATGAATATAAATAATCCACTTTTAGAAGTTTATTAATTTGTATTAATGGATAAATAGGCACTGGTCAAGTGATTTTAATTTAACATTTTCTAAATAATAAGTCTATTTAAATTTTAACATAATATTTATCGACATAATAATAATAATAATAATAAAAACATTTAATTATTTTTTAAAAATTATAATTAAATTAATATATTATTTTTAAAAATTTTAAACATTCAAAATTTAATTTAATTATTTAAAAAATTTTATTAATTATTTAATTTAACACAAAAATCAATATATACAATATATAAGAAAAAAAGTTATATAAAAACATTTAAAATACAAGTATTCACTGCATTCTGCACATTAAATTTTGGATTCAATGACTTTATCAACAACGCCTCACAAATCACACGTTCCCAATAATTATCGAAATTTTTTAATGAAATTTTAAAATCAGACATACCTATTTTAATCCTTAATTTACATAGTTATTTTATCCCACCTGATGATGACAGGAAAACTGTCGAAATATATCGTGAAAAGAATGTTTGATTGGCGTTATTTTATAATAATAATAATAATAATAATAATAATAATAATAATAATAATAATAATAATAATAATAATAATAATAATAATAATAATAATAATAATAATAATAATAATAATAATAATAATAATAATAATATAATAATAATAATAATAATTTAATATTTGTTACAACCCAAAATGTTGAACAACAAATTAAAATTTGATCACTAAGTCAGCCACTCAGTCAATTAGTTCTTTTAATTACTTCTTTCTTAATACTCAATTATTTCAATCTCAATATTTTGTGTTTAATCTTCATTTTCTGATATTTCTATCGAACTGTGTCAACTTCTTTCATGTATGATTATTCTATTGCAACTTAAATATATTTTGACAACAAGAATTTGCTGCAAAAAATGGCAATCTTTCAAATCTTTGAGACTTTTGATGTTTCGATAAAAATAATTTTTAATAAATTCTGATCTTAATAATAATTTTAATAATAATAATAATAATAATAACAATAATAAATAATAATTAAATTACATTTTCTGTGTTCCACTTGACATTGTTTGCAGTGGTTCTTATTTTATAAATTTAATTTGATAAAAATTAAGTCCACCTTCTTTGCAATGTAATTTTATATGGAAAATTCGCATAGAATTATATTTAAATTTAGGAGTCAAAATATCATAATAAAAAATCAAGTAATTTCTTTTATTTGCTTTCATGGGTATTCAAATATTTAAATATATTTAAATATCAAAAATAAAATACTCACTTCTACAAATCTCATATAATAAGAATTGCTTCCTTGTCCGGTTCTTTGAAACTTCGTTTTAAAATATTGTCTTCTATTAATCAACTGTTCAAATTTGATTTTCCTAAATTGAATAAAAACAATTCTATATTCCCCATAAATCGCTTTACTTATCTAAATCATTTTTCATGATTTCAAATGGAATATTTTTCTCCCTTAAATACATTTTAACTTCACTGAATATATTTTTACTGGCAAGAAATACTCCAGATTTTCTGTCTTTGAATAGTTCCAATAAATCCAAAGAATCCTCAACGGGTGTCATAATAATGAAAAATAATATTAATAAATAATTTTACTCGATGACCTAGTTTATTGGTGAAACTTATTTCCCTTAACCTACTGAGATTTGAAGGATTTTGGCAATTAATTTTCACAATGAAATCCCTAATTTATCCATTATAATTAGTAAATTAAAATTTATTTATTTTCTATACAAAATTACTTTATAAAGGAATGTTTTGCCGATTTTCCATGAGCAGAAAAGGCGACTGAATAAAAAATTATAAAAATAAAACACTTGATCATATCTTGTTAAATAAATGAATTTTAGTAATATATTTAAATAATTTATACTTTCAAAAGTTGTATATAAACAAACCCAAAACTGTCAAATTATATATGTCATCTTGTTTATATATTACAGGACGAAATATACATTCACTTACAAAGGACTTAGAAAGTAGTTAATTATTTGAACTTTCATTCCATTTTGATATTAATATTATTATAATTTCGCCTCCAATCATATATAAATTGCAATATATTAATTGTTTAAACTATCATTTTCGTATAGTTAATTTCAGATATAAATTTACTTATACAATTTTATATCTTTCTTCTAACTCAGATAACACTTTTTTCGTTTTCATTTTATCTAAATTATTGTCCATTAAACAATATTTCAGTATTATTATTATTATTATTATTATTATTATTATTATTATTATTATTATTATTATTATTATTATTATTATTATTATTATTATTATTATTATTATTATTATTATTATTATTATTAATAATAATAAATTAAATTAATTAATACATTTATGAAATAGTCACAACCTAATAAACTTACATTTATTTTATTTACTATACATTTTTTAAGGTATCCTAAAATGATTTCTTCCAGTAATGATTACTGGAAGAATTTTTTCTTGTGATTGTAATCATTTTCTTCCTGTTTCAGTGAAATGAAATTTTATGAAAACAGGAATTAAGTGTTTTAATTATTAATAAATAATAAAATTCTTATGAAAATTTATTTTTGATAACAAATAATGATTTCAAAATTCAAAAAAAATTGTCAATATTAAACACAACTATTGATTTGATCACAAGTTTGGTAATTCCTTTTATTATAAGATTTTGTGGTTAGATAAAATGTATTTCTCTGACCAAGTTAGAATCCTATAATAAAACCTAGTTTAACATAACAAGATTTTCAACACAGGCAAGTTTGTGTGTTATCTATAATAAAATATTTATTGATTTTTTCATACACCAAATTCCGAAATAACCTCTATAATTCACGTTGGTGTGCGCACCAGTTGAGGCGAGTCACCATTTACGTGAAAATGAAGTTACTCTATTTCATTTATTCAATTTCTTAAAAATGGTTTTCAGGTAATTTTTTTAATTTCAACTTTTAATACTTGAATTTTGATTTTATATAATTATGAGATCATTATTCAAGTTCTTGAATATTACTGTTAGCCAGCATTTATAATATAACATTGATAATTAAATTTCAGGTGTTTTTTTAGGAATTTTATGACATTTTATGATTTTATTTGGAATTATTTCGATAAAATGTAAGTTAGATATATTTTTAACTATAAATAAATAAACTAATCACCGAAAACATTTATTTAGTTTGTGTGTTCCTATACTATAAATTTATTGATTTATTTTAGTTTATAGAAGTTACTAAATTTCTGAGTTAGGTGTATAAGAATTAGTTATCCAGGTGTTATTTTAGCAATTAAAAAATAGAGTTCCATAATTAAAAATGTACATTAAATCAAGGAATTCTCAATCATTAATGCACACTCAAAAAGGTTAATTTAAAAAATATTCAACATTGCACAATATATAAGCATATCATATATTTCATCGTTGTTAACAGTATTTTTAAAATTAAATTATACATTTTTAGAATTAAATTTTACAATTTATAACTTTTGTTCTAGAATTTCTTTGAATTAACAATAAGCGATTCATTTTGTCAGGGAAAGTTATAAAAACTTTATTAAATCATCTCTGTAAATACTTGCAATACAACTAGAAATTTAGTATCCACGTTTGAGAAAGTTGGATAGCTACCACGGGAAAAAAAGGAAGATGTCATTAAGTATTTGCGAAGAAAGGAGAAAAATTAATTAAAAATGTTTGTTGAACAAATTAATTTGTAAATGTCTAAAATCAACTTGAAAAATGTTATTTTTTATTTAAATTATGAAATTTTAACGAGAAATAATTTCAAGCATGTAAAATATCTAATAAATATATATAAAACATTTATATTATTATAAGACCTTTTTTCAAACATCACCACTGATTTCTTTTCAATTGACATTGTATTTATGAATCAGGAAATTATTATTTAATGATTCATAGTCAATCTTTTTAAAAAGTATTTATATTATATCTAAAATATTAAAATTAATACTTTTAAAACTTAAGAATATTAATAATAAAAAACAAATGAAGTTCAGGCACAAGGTTGATGTACCGTGATGATTAAAAAATGGTTTATAAAAACAGCATCAATCCAGCAGTGCTTATACGACTTTTTGTTACTGTTAGACTCAGTAACATTTATTTATTGCATCAAAAATATAATTGTTGATTTCTCAGTTTTTCACTCTCTTTTTCCTGCCATATTGCTCAATTTATTATTGTTTCTTTAATATAAAATTTAACAATTATGGAAAAAGAACTCATAAGAACAGCAGACAAATAATGAAATTGATAAAATTTCATTGTCAATATTAATTAATTCGCATTAAAAGAGACGATAGGAAATAAAAAGAGCAAATAAAGTGGGAAAACACCCATTAAACAAATATGTAAGCGTAGCCACTTTAGCGCCCGTTGTTGAGACGTCGGGATCTTTAGGCACTATTTGATTACATTTATTACTGAAATATTAAGTGCCATCTACAATGTTTATTTAAACATCTAAATATTTAAAGTAAACTATACAACTAAAATTAAAGAGAAAATGGATAAAATTGATGAACTTGTAAGACTATTTGTATTTTAAATGGGCACAAAGTGTCCTGGGCGTTTAAAAGTTTTTCTTTGGCATTAATAGAGAAAAAATGTTAAGCAAAGGTTAACTGAAAAGGTTGAGATTTTTGTAAAATTGGGTTGTTGTTTATTTTTAAACCTCAAATTAATCCTAGAAAAACTAAAAGTCTTATTTCATATAAAATAACCAAAAAATTCTGACAGTGAAAATAACTCCAAGTATGCAACTTATTTCTCCATTTATTTGAGAATTCATTGTCTTTGAAATAATGATTCAGACATTTTTGTATTTTTTTTGTCATAATTTTCCCCATTTATCACGCATTCGATTGTAAAACAGTTTATAATTAATCTCAAAACTGAATTTTCCCTCTATGAGAATGTGTATTAATTGAAAGTCTTATTTTTATTCGATTGTTCCTATTTCGACGAAGAAAAGGTTTCATTAGGACTGTTTTCGTTTGAAAAATTAAATATCATCATATAAGTTATTTTTGAATTTTAAAAATGTTATATAAATTAATTTTATTTTTATTACGATCATAAATGAATTTTTTTATTAAAAGCAATTAAAAAGGTTATTCCAGAGGAACATTATTTGGAGTGTCTGATCATTGTCCTTTCCTTGTGTATTTTCTTTCTTTTTTTTAGTAGGCAAAGCTTGTCTCAATGTAACTCAAAATAACTGGAATGCCAGTGAGCCTGAGTATATAGAATACTTAATTGAAATATCTCATTTTTTTATTAAACCTTGATCTTACAGCAAGCTCTTATAATATTATTTAATATTTATTTTTTAATAATAATATATATATATATATATATATTTATATATACACGTGTGTGTGTGTGTGTATTTATTAAAAACTTTACTATGAATAATAATAATAATAATAATAATAATAATAATAATAATAACAATAATAATAATAATAATAATAATAATAATAATAATAATATTAGAAGAACTTATTTTCAAATTTCACCACTAATTTCTTTTCCATTGCACTTTTTAAAAGGCTGGAAGACTGTGATTCAGTAAATATATCAAAAACATATATAATTAATATATGTATTAGTTAGATATCTTGTTGTTTGAATAATTAGGAGTTTGCGGTGTTTGTGAATTAATTAAATAAATTCTTTGATTAAATATATATTGTTAGTTTCGAGATTTTTGCTGCAAATTTAAAGATGGATCTAAAGATGGATTTAACTGGCGACCACGCCGAAAATCAAAATATCAACGCCATTTCGAAATCGACAAAATCGCTAATGGAATGCCTACCGAAATCATGCCAAGACATGCTCACACTGAACATCAGACGATATGATGGACGAGGTTTAAAATATTGTTCAAGACCTCATCGCAAATAAAGCACGCGATGCGAGACTGCGGGAGATACTATTGACGAAACCAGAAACAAAAATTGAAGAAACGAGATCATTGGCGAAAATTTTTGAAAGTAACAAAAATGGAAACCATAAAACAGAATTTGTTAAAGCAATCGGTCAAAGAACATACGCTAGCGTGACTGAGGGAGGGCAGATGAGAATTCAACAGAATACCCAAAATCCCATGCCTACATCACCACAAAGAAGGCAATCAGAACACCGATTTAGTCACCACAGATCAAGAAGAGACGAATATCCTATACGCGGATCAATGCAATATGAAGGAAATAACCATGGTCGTCGAGAACAATCTTCAAGAGAACAATTCTTGAGAAATGCGAGAATCCCGAATAGCTCAGAAAGGAAGCTGCCAACAATATCCATGAAGAATATAGCAAGGAGGCTGTACAACGAAAGTAGAGGACTACCACAAGCATCGGTCCCAAAATTAACGGTAGGTGATTGTTTTTGCTGTGGCAAAAAGGGACACAGAAGGTATGAGTGTCCACTGGGAAATAAATGCCTGATATGTGGCAAGGAAGGTCACGGTTTCCGAGATTGTTTTTCGTTACGGAAAGAGGTTCCACACCGATATCAAAGGATAGCGTGCATAGAAGAAGAAGATTCAAATTCGGAAAAAAGAGATTACACCGAGAAACAGCCAGGATTTCAGAACTGCTCACAGCGACATGGAAGATCGATACAATGTTCCTGAAAAATATACTATATTGAGAGAAGACGGAAAAAACAATAGCGACTCCATGGGTTTCATTTCGTCGGTGGAGTCAAGACAATAAATTGTGAAATAAGAAATGAACGACGACGAGGCGAGGCAGAAGAAGAGATGTACCAGACGAAAGATGGAAGAAATTGGAGTAAAATAATGTTGAATAATGCCGAAACAGAGATCTTATGGGATTCTGGAGCATCAGTAACAGTCATGAGCAAGAGTTTGTGGGAGAAAATAGGCAAACCAGAACTTAAACGTAGTATGATATTATTGTGCGGAGTTTTTTCAACTGGAGGTGAAGAAGCAATGGGATACATGACTATACCGGCCACATGGAATCAGAAGACCAAAATAATCACAGTAGTAGTGGTAAAAGAGATCAAACCCGAATTCATAGGGGGCATTGATACAATGAAAGAGTTTGGAGTAAAGTTAGTGAAAATCAATAATATAGAAACGTCATTGATAAACAAAATTTACACTGATGAAGAAAGAATAAATAAAGCACTAGTGGCGATGGCAGGTGACAATAATAAAGATATTGAAGGAATGATGAGGGAATACGGCGGAATTTTTATGGCATCGAAATTCGATCTGGGATTTACAAACTTAGTTCGACATGAGATGCGGATAACAGAAGGCCCAATAATTCAACATCCTCGACGTCAACCAATGCACATGGAGAAAAGGATTGAAGAACTGATAAAAGAGTTAATGAAAGCAAATGTTATTCGATGTTGCAAGAGTCCTTGGAATGCCCCGTTAGTTATAGTAGGGAAGAAAGATGGATCTATCAGGATGTGTGTAGATTATCGTGGATTAATTTCCATAACAGAGAAAGAGTCATTTCCTATGCCTAACACCAAATTCTTACTAGACTGTCTCGCGAATGCAAAAGTATTTTCGTCAATCGATTTAGGTCAGGCGTATTATCAAGTGGAGTTGGCTCCAGAAATTCAAGAAATGACTGCATTCAGTACAAGAGAAGGACAATTTTGCTTCAATAGACTACCGTTTGGCTTAGCAACAGCTCCTGCGACATTCCAGAGACTGATGCACACAGTGCTAGAAGGAATGCTATTCAAGGGAGTAGTAGTTTATCTAGATGATATCTTGGTATATGGTAAAAGTCAAAAAGACCACGATGAGCTATTAAGGGAAATATTCAGAAGAATTAAATTGGCAGGACTGAAGATAAATCCAGAAAAATGCAAATTCAATAAAACAGAATTGTGTTTCCTTGGTCACACAATTAACGAGAAGGGTATCCAGACAAACAGGAAGAAAGTGGAAGAGATCGAGAAAGCAGAAGTACCAAAATGTTCAAAACAATTGAGATCGTTTCTCGGATTAACGAACTACTATAGAAGATTCATCAAAGACTATGCCAAAATCGCCGAACCATTATACGCTGCAACATCTGGATGCGATAAAGATATAAATTGGACTAAAGAATGCAATGAGAGCTTCCAAACTCTGAAGAGACGGTTGTGC
Source organism: Schmidtea polychroa (assembly GCA_959609185.1). Classification (NCBI taxonomy): domain Eukaryota; kingdom Metazoa; phylum Platyhelminthes; order Tricladida; family Dugesiidae; genus Schmidtea; species Schmidtea polychroa. The sequence continues at coordinate 58,516 of CAUHTR010002058.1, forward strand.
GAAGCACCTATCCTTGATTTTCCAAGAGAAGATAGGACTTTTATCTTAGACACAGACGCTAGTTTCGGAGCTATTGGTGCAGTTTTGAGTCAAATTACAGAAGATGGAGAAGAATCTGTCATAGCTTATGGCTCGAGACATATGTCATCACATGAAAAGGGATACTGTGTAACCAGGAAAGAACTGCTCGCCGTACATGAATACGTCATGCATTTTAGAGAATATCTGTACGGAAAAAAATTCATAATTCGCACCGACCACAAGGCATTGGTTTTCATGAACACTACAAAAACGCCAATCAGTCCGCAATTCCAAACATGGTTAGCTAACCTGTCGGAATATGATTTTGAACTAAAATATCGGAAAGGCGAAGAACACTCAAATGCAGATGGACTATCAAGATTAAAAAGTATGGTTTGCACCCAGTGTCAAACAAGACATGAAGAAGCTAAGGAAGGAAAATCAAAGATTAGATATATATATACTATCCAAAGAACAGAAGCTATGGAAAAAGTATGGGAACAACAACAAAAGGACATTCGGTTTCGAGAGCTGCGAGAGATATTGGAAAATGGATGTACACGGGAGAAAAAGAATTGTTTTCCTTTTAACGTAAAAAATACACAAATTGATGGAGGATTAATAACAGTAGAAAAGAACAAAAATATCTTAATGTTAGTCCCAGAAACATTTGCAGGCCTGTTAACAACAACGCTACATGAAGAACTATGTCACATTGGAGTTAAGAAATTATTTCATTATATATGGAAAAGATATTTTATTGGCCGAAAATGCAAGAAACAATCCAACTCTGTTTACAATGTTGCGAGATCTGCGCTAAGAGAAAGATCGATCAGACAAGAACCAAGGAAACATTTATTCCTAGATATAGCTCTGAATTCCTAGAACAGATTGTTATAGATGTGGCTTACATGGAAATAAACGCCAAAAAAAAATATATGGTAGTAATGGTGGACCGTTTTAGCAAACTGATTTCTTTAACTGCAATCACAAAGCAAGACGAAGGGACCATTTTCAAAACAATACTTAATAGTTGGATCTATCGATTTGGAAAACCGAAGAGTATTTAAACAGATAGAGGCCGAAATTTCGAAGGGAATTTCCTAAGACAGAAGCTACAGAAACTTGGAATCAAACAGGAATTCAGCTCACCGTATCAGCACCAATCAAATGGTTTAGCCGAAAGAGCCATACGAACGATAAGAGATCTTATTACAGCAACATTGGCAGGCGGATGTGAAAAGAGAAACTGGCACGAACTTCTACCCAGAATAGAGTTCACTATAAATAGCAGTCGACAAAGTGCTACACCATTTGAGATAATTTATGGACGGAGTGTTAACCTACACTCTAACCTGAAACAAGCCGAGATATCAAGAAGCGAAAGAATCGAAGACGCGAGATTTAACTCGAGTAAAGCCGCAGACACTATGAGAGCTATGGATAAGACAAAGAGGGGCACTCGTGTTTTCGAGGTGGGGGAGGAGGTACTCGTACGTAAAGAGCCGCAGAACAGGCACAAGGATGGTATGCAATACGATGGCCCATATAAATCGCCAGATTTCTATCACCTCATCGAGTCGAACTACATTCACAAGAAGGAACGAAAGAAAGAAGAATCGAGTGGCTGAAGAAGTGGAAAAAGTCTTAAGAAGGGGAGAGTTAGATATCTTGTTGTTTGAATAATTAGGAATTTGCGGTTTTTGTGAATTAATTAAATAAATTCTTTGATTAAATATATATTGTTAGTTTCGAGATTTTTGCTGCAAATTTAAAGATGGATCTAAAGATGGATTTAACTGTATTAATTAGTAGTGTAAACAATTAATTAACTAACATAAAATCGTGCTTTAATAAAGATTTATGTTAAATGCTAATTTATAATTATTAAAATACAAAATATTATAATATTACACTATTTATATTTAAATAAATTACATATTCAATAAAATTTCAATAATATTAACAATAATTAAATATGTAATAAAGTTTAATCATATGGTGAACTGATTCATTCCAAGCATAGTTGAGTTTAACTATGCATAATTCTAGAGTAAATATTTATTATTTTGATCCCTTGTGCTGGTTTTCCTCCTACAATATTTTCTTTTTCATTTTTCATTTTGCATACAATTTCCTTACGAAGTTTCTTATTGTCAATTTATTTTTGGTTACATGCTTGTAAATCAGCTATACTTTGATCATTGAGACATTCTTATTAGGTTTTCAAGACAAATACTAATCTACCTTTATTTTATTCTAATATTATCAATGGTTTTAAACAATCTGTGTCGCAATAAATGTTTTGTGTTGTCAGGTTCGGACTTGTTTTATGTTGATTGCTGTTTCAAAGCATGTATTTGCCTTTTAAAGAAATGCCCTGTCATTTCGTTATTCTCATCCAAAATATAAAAATATTGAGATTCTGAGTTTTATTGAATCCAAAGACTTATTATTTATAAAATTCATTTGTTTTTACATAACAAAAATCTATTGACAAATAATAAAAATTTCAGTTGTGTAATAATATATAACTAAAATTTGATATTATGTGAAGTTATTAGGCTATAACAAATTAATATTGCCGAATACAATTATTTAAAGCACTTAAATAAAATTGATAATAATAATTTAATAGGTATAAATTGTCAAAATTGAGAAAACATTGTAAATAATAAATTACTAGAAATGTAATAATAATATAAAGTGATGATTTCATGGTAGCAGCATTTATTATTTAAAACAATAAAATGATAATTTAAGCCTTTTGCTGCAAATAATGTATTTAATGAAATTTTTTTTGTAATAATAATAATAATAATAATAATAATAATAATAATAATAATAATAATAATAATAATAATAATAATAATAATAATAATAATAATAATAATAATAATAATAATAATAATAATAATAATAATAATAATAATAATAAATTCATAATATAAGTTAATAAAAACACAAATAAAACAATATAATAAAATGTGTTATTTTAAATACTTTAAATAGTTAATTTTTAGTTTATTGACATAATAATTACAAAAATTATAAAAATTTAGGAACTTTTCCATTATTAATTTACTAATTATTTTTGCTGATATTGAATACTTTGCTAAAACAATTTAGAAATGCTTATTACAGATTTTTAGAACGGATATTGTGTAAAATATGAAAAGCAGCTTCTTTTATGTATTAATGTGTGGATATGTTCATTTAAGGATCGTGCTTAGCAACATCTTTTGATGAAAAACTCTAATTAAGAAGATATGAGATAAAATAATTAATTGAGTAGTTGTAAAATACTGCAAAGCTAAAAGTAAAAGTTTCGAAAATATTTTATTTCAACAAAAAATGGAGTCTTATATTAATGTTCACCAAAAATTAAAACAAATTTGTTACAAAATTAATAAATTGTCATTAAAACTCCCTTTATCAAAATTTGTTTTTAATCATCATGTAAATATGTAAAATGTCATAAATTATTTGTAAACGAAATAAACTTTATTGAATACATATTTATACAAATTCATTATTTTTGTTACAATGCGTTACAATTCTTTCCATTCCTTTCGTTTCAAAATTCTTATTATTATTCCAACATTGCATTTTATAAATGTTTTTTACAGGTTCAACTCTCCACCCTTTTGAACTCTTTGCAACCAAATTTAGTAACATAAAATAAGAATTAAAATATAATTCAATTTAAAAGGGAAAAATGTTTATTAATTTTTTTTCAGGTATTTGTAAAAGAAATTAAAATTATTATTGTAAAAAAGTTTCCTGTATATTTTTTCATGGGATTCATCAGAATAATTTGACAAAAAACAAATATTGAAACATGTTTCTTCATCAATAGTTGTCATTGCAGATTATCTCATTTTATCTAAGATCAGAAATTTTAAATATTTTAAATAAATGATAAAATTGTTTTGTTAAATTTCATTAGGCGCTTAAAATTTTGAAAATAACTATATACATCAACATACAAAAACTTAATTGAAAACATTCAACTTTAAAAATTAAAAAAATTAAAATCTTATCAAAAAATTTTGGTAATTGTTTTGAGCGTGTGATAAGTGAAGCATTATTGATAAGAACTTTTAATCCTAAAATCAATGTGCAGAATGCAGTGAATACGTGTGTGTTGAATGTTTTTAATTAAGTTTTTGTATGTTGATGTATATTGAATAATAGTTATGTTAAATAATTAAAAAAATAATTAAAATAATATTTTTTAAAGATTTTTAAAAGTTTAAAATAATTATAATTATAAATAATTATAAAATATTATAATTAGTTTGTTGAAAATTATTTTTGAAAATAATTATTTAAAATTGTTATTTATAATTTAAAAATTTATAGATTTTATAATTTGTTTATAAATTATCAATATTGTATAGTTATTCATCCCTAGCGAGTGTAGGTAACCTGATGATGATAGTGATGATTTCGAAATATATAGTGAAAAAGATGTACGAATGGTGATTTTTATTAATAAAGTCTTTACCGTGTTTATTTAAGTAATAATCATAATAATGATAATAATAATAATAATAATAATAATAATAATAATAATAATAATAATAATAATAATAATAATAATAATAATAATAATAATAATAATAATAGTAATAATACACTTACTGTTATTTGACATTGCATTAAGGTTATGTTAAATACTTTTGTTCTTTCTTCCAAAACTCTTTTATTCTTGTATGTACAATGCTACCCTTTTTACATTAACCCAAAAATCTTTTAATCTACTTATCTAGACTCACAAAAACTTAGTACATAGAAAGAAGCATTAGTATAGAAAAATATATTAAAGACAAGAATCACTATTGAGGGAAAGCATTATTTCAACAAAAAGATCAACAAAAATACTAAAAATTTAATTTAGCTGAAAAGGAATATAATTTATTTCGGCAAACGAGACTGATCTATTTATTTACATTCTGAGACAAAATTACTGACATCGATCTCGATTGAAGATTATAAAAATTACAAATAGAATAATTTATTTAGAGAAGATAAAAAACCCAAAGCTTTTTATTATGAAATTAAATTTGTTGTAAAACTGAAAATTATAATTGAAAGAGAAAATCAGTATGTATCTCTCCATAGAGATAAAGCTTGAAACCTTTTGAAGTGAGATTCAAATAGTAACCAAATAAACCATTGGGGATTTTTGTGAAAGTAAAAACATTTGCAAGAGTTACTGCAAATTATTGTATTTTTTGATTGTGGAATTCATTCACGAGATAAAATAATTATTAATATTTGATTTTTGAATTACATAATAATAATTCATTTCAGTTATTAGTCAGCTTAATTAATTGGTAATTAATTGATGATTTATAATCGATAATTAATTGATAAGATACTATTGACTGTTTTATAGCATCTGGAGAATATCAAATTGCGGTGTAAATAAAGTTTTAATATTGTGAGGTCTTAGTTATTGAATAATAAATGCTATGAATGAAATAAGTAATCCTTCCGCCGGGAAAATTACCAAATTTAATAATATACATATTTACAGAGCCACATAATAAAATCATAAATGTACGCATGTAATGTTTATTGGGAAATAGAGCCGTTATTATGAAATCTATATAAAATAGTTTATTATAGTACATTTCAAAGCATTCAGATACATATTTTTAAAAAATATTCTATTTTGTTATTAAAAAACAAATACAATTACATGCAAATAAATTGTAACGCCCAAAGCACATTTCGAATTTTTTATTTGTTTTTGTTTCGTTTCAATTTTAATATTTGAACTTTATGTACTTATTTGAAAATGATAAGTGAAATTTCTTTGAACACTAAACTTTTTTTGGATATCTTTGTAAATACCATAGTGTAAATAATTGTACGATTTTTTATATTCCTATATTATAAAAGTCTTGCTTACACTGCAAATGTGAAATACTGTATTATAAATAATTAAATAAACAAATTTTAAATTCTTACATATTCAAACAAATATTCAAGCAAATACTTAAATAAACATTTAGGTAATTAAAACTAAATATTGATATATTTATTCAAAGTTTAACAACTACATATTCCAGGCAGGACTAAGGTGACCAGACGTCCCGCTTTTGGCGGACAGTCCCGATTTTTCAAGATTTATCCCGCGTACCGCAACGTTTTTCAAAAGTCCCGACTTTTAGAATTAAGTTAAATTTTATATTTATGAAAATCAGTGTTTTGCATTCTAAGAATCCTACGGACTACTAAGACTAACATATTGCTTTTCTTACCTAGGTACATTGTATTTGTTTCTCAGATGATACACTTCGTGTTCGTACTGCATGCTAGGAAGCTAATTAAACAAATAAATATTACAAATCTGCTACTTACCATAGAAAATTAAGGTAAGTAATTTATTTATTTTATTTATAAACTTTGAAACCCATTTTAAGTGTCAAATATAATTTGACAAATTCTTGTGACAATATTTTTACAATATTTTAAAAAATGACAACAATCTACTGAAACAAATTCGCTCAAATAAAAAATATGTCAAGGAATAAAAAATTTTTTATATTTATAAATTGTAATTATGTTAAAAATCAAAAAATATTACCATATTATTTTTAATATGAAAATTTTTGTTGATACCCCCCTCCTTCAAAGTTGCCCCGCTTTGTCCATCTAAAAATCTGGTCACCTTAGGCAGGACCCAACAATAACGTCATTTGTTTGAATGCATCGAGAATTCCATAGGCATGCACCTCGCCAACTTCAAACAAATAAAGAGCGAAAGCACCTACTAAACAGAAACACTCGGATAATTCAATTCGATGGTAACAACATTTACAGTTTTTCGGAAAGCAAATAATTAAAATTTTAAGATTTTATCTCCTAATAAATTAGATACATTTAAATGGAATTTATTAATTTGTTCAATTCTACCTGATGATGACAGTGAGTTTGTCGATTGTAGTTAAA
>CAUHTR010002060.1:0-38193 GCA_959609185.1 Schmidtea polychroa
GGATTCACGACATAAGACGCTTTACATAACAGACAACAAAAGTACAGCATTCACGATTGATTTAATAATCTTAGATATCTTGAACTGTTATAGTTGAAAGAAAGTGAATTTTTGTTAAATAAATATTTAAAAGTCTTGTTTATTGATTTATATATATAAAAACCAGTAAGTTGAGAATCTCCAGTAGTGAGACATCAATAATATCGGCAATCACTCATCCACGTCAATCGATATTTTTAGACTCAGGCGGCACTCCATTATCTTGGTCCCGCATTTTTGAATCGCGCACAAAAGTATTTTAAAATATATTAGTTAAAATTCAAATTCCAAAATAATTAATTTGTCCTATAAAGGGTTAATGTACCAAAAAATAATTTCTTATTCAACTGTCACTTTGACAGTTATTAGATAAAACACATTAATGAATACGTGAAATCGGCAACGGGCTTGCGTTTTTCATGAATTAGGGAATTTTTTGACATTTACAATTAAAATATTAATAAAATATTATATTAGTATAAAATCAATAAAAATAAAATGGAAAATAAAAATGTAGAATTAATTCCAAAAAAATCGTTAGTTGAAGAAAATAGAGGTCATGAAACCCTTTCATTTAAGCAAATCTTCTTACAGACTAATCAAAATTCCTCAACAATGGGATGTTTTCCACCGACAAAAACTCTGAATTATTTACACCAAAATTATATGTTTCAGTCAATTCTTTTCCACAGGCCAGTCAGCCGAAAGAGTTACATTTTCAAAGAAATTATGGGCATTCCAAAAAAGGAAGTTCAACCCCTCAATTTAACGAAAAAAGCTTTCATGAGACCTCTTCGAGAGAGCAAAATTAGATCTGATGGTACAAAATTTAATTATCAACTGAGATTCGTTAAAGCATTTCGAAGTGAAGTTGAAATGGTGACGAATTGCAGCTGGCTTGATTTTCGGTTGCGGATCTATGAAATCATGAATGATGAGAACGTTTCTCTGGACCACTTAAAACTTCAGTTGAAGTCGACTATGATCTACACGGCCATGGACATAATGATTTATCACCATACCAAATCTGATTTCGCCCTTCAGTTATTCAAGAAAGAAAGCCATAACCTTCTTTTAATTTTAAAAATCCCAGCTCTTGAATCAGCGGTGAAATATTTACCAGATGGATTCACTCCTCTATTGTTGACCTTAATGAAGGTCAGTCAAGACGTTGAGGCTACAGAAGAGGTTTTATCACGGTCTCTTTTAGACACAGCTGAAATTATAATTAAAAATTATAACATGGTTGAGTTAACTAAAGATTTGACAAAAGGTTCCAAGAAAAACAAACCTAAACTTCTTTACTATTCCTTCTGTGCTCCAGCCTCCATTGTCAATGATGGGAAAACTATCAATAAAGCTTTGGATAATAAAATGATTTCCTTACAACGTAAATTCAACTGCAAAATCATTGTCAATGGACCGTTCTTGAGAAACTTGTCTCCGGCGACAAGAAACGAATTTTACCATTTTGAAATATTTTTCGATTACTACATCAACTGCTGGACAGCGGTCATTCAGGAATTCATCAGGTGGATGAAAAGCTTCCCCCGGTGCACTATGGAATGCCAAATTGATAGAATTTGTATCAGTTATATTTCGAAGGAATTCTTTTACTTCGATGAAATAAAAAATCTGATTAAAAGGCAACACGAAATGAGAGAGGTTGACTCGAATTTCATAAAGTTGGTCGAGTGGATGAAACTGAAGCAAGTGGACAGATTAATAATTTAAAAGCCTCATTTAAACGATAATTTAGCTATAATTTTTGTTTAAATGATGAGGTTCTTTAATTTGTAATTAAATAAAATTTAATTTAATTTATTAAATCAAATCTTCTTAATTAATGCGCGTAAAGTTGGTTGTAAGGTTTTATCAAAATCTTTATTTAATAACAAATTTCACATATGGAAAATCAGAATATGTAAAATTACACACATACACACACACAGGACGTTTAATTACACCAAAGCTCATAATTTACGATACTTTTAGCCAAGGACGTAGCTAAAGGGAATATGGGGCATTTGCGCCCCCAGCTCCCCAAATAAATTATAGATTATCAAATATAAATTAGGGATGAAATATTTTAATAAAACCATTATTTTGGTTTTGTTATGAAAATTGTATGAGAATAAAAAACAACAATGTATATTTTAGTTAAGTCTTTTCAAATCCAAGACAGTACAACTATACTTGCGCAAGCTATTCCCGTAGTTTGTCCGTCTTTTCGGCAAAGCAAAGTACATAGACGAACGCCGGTTTAACCGGCCCAGTTACATGTATCGTTGTGCTCGGCTACGGGCCCAAACCACCCACATTTCTCCGTATTTGACATATTTACTTGTGTTAGAAATATCATAGATGGAAAAAGGTTAAACGGTTTGGCTTCGTTATAAATTCATCAAGACATCAAAATAAGTCCGGATGAAATACTTTCTGAATTAATGAAGGGACAAAGACGAATTAATATTATATTGTAATAATTAATAATTAATAATAAATCAAATTGTTATTTTATAATAAAAGTTGATTATTTAGTAATTACTAATGAATTAGAAATGTTTGAAATTGATTTAGCAAAAAAGATTTTTATTATTCTTGTTTTTAGGCTTGCCAACTCTCTCGTTTTTGCCGGGAGTCTCCTGGAATCGGCTTTCGTCTCCCGTTTCCCGGTTAACTATGACACGGGAGATGTAAATCTCTCGTTTTTCCGTCTTTACATTATTTTACAATTTTTCAAGAAAAAAGTGCAGATTTTGAAGTTTTAACTTTTATTTAATTTATCTTAAATAATGATAGTCAAGATTTATTTTTGCTCACAGTCTCCGGAAGTTTAAGTTGTTTGTTCGCGGCGAGCGATTTTATGTTTTTCTTCTTAACCACGTTATTAGTCTGTCACTGTCAGGTATTTTCACTTTTAAAATTTTAATGTTTAAAAACTAGAAACATGTGTAAACCAAAAAAGTGAAAAAAACACCTGTTATATTATTTCGCAATTTTATAATCTCCCGGGTTCGAGGTTATGGGAGTTGGAAACCCTAGTTGTTTTCCTTGGGATTTTTAATTTCTTGGGAACAGTAATAAAAAGTTATCATGGGGCTCATATCATTAAATAAAAATCTCATGTTGGCAAGTAATTATTATTCAGACAATGAAAATTCAAAATTTGAATCTATCGGGGATGGGGCAATTTATGATTTAAAAAAATCACCCAGTAATAAGTTTAAAGAATTTCTAAATGTTCCCGACTTGAATAAATTCCTATAAAAATGGATTGTCATAAAATTTCTTTAGAGAAAATTCTTTTATGTTTTGTAAGAAAAAACCATTGTACCCATCATTAACAGACAATAAAAATTCTCCGAACAGAATCAATGAATTTCTTCTAGAAAGAAAAAAAACTAGATGAAAGACTTGTTCATTATGAAACAATAAAACCCAGATGGACTACTACTGACAGTGGAATAAAAATTGCATATATAACAATCACCGGAATACTATCAGTTTCCACAACTGTATTTTCTGGTGTTGCTGTAGTTGGTATAGTTGGCATAGCCCCAATTGTTTCTGGTATAATAGCTTCATCATTCTGAGGAGCTAATGCTTTATTATTATTTTTAACCAAAGGAATCTCTGTTGGTTTAACTTCTAAAAAGAAAATAATTTATCGAGAAGTCTGTGAAGAATTATCCTTGGGGATAAGCAAGTTGTTTCTATATCAAATAAAAGTATTGAAAGATGGAGTTTTAACTTTTAATGAAATTGAAGAATCAAATAGAATAATAATTAAAATAAATGAAAATATTAATAAAATTCAATATTCTGAAGAAGTTAAAAATGATATGACAAAACAGTTGAAACAAAAATTTAAAAGTAGTTCCGAAAATTCGTGAATATCAAAAAAACATCGATATATTTATTGATTAATTGTCAAGTTTTTTAATAAATACAATGTCAATTGAAAAGAAATCAATGGTGAAAATTGCAAAAAACACTACGATTGGCGAATATGTGATTATAAATGAGATGTTTATAGCATTCCGAGGACGCTGCCGTTTTGTTCAATATATACCTAATAAACTTGCAAAATATGGTTTGAAAGTACTTGTGATCTGTGATGCTAGTAACTTGGAATTCTATTGCAGTAAACAACCAGACGGAAATAATTTATCAAACACCTACAGAAATAGTTCACAGTCTACTTAAAAATATAAAAGGAAATAACTAGAAATTTGACGTGTGAAAATTGGTATTACAGTTACTCTTTGGTGGAAACAGCTTTTGGAGAACAAAATGTTGAGGATACCTAAATAACAAATTTACAAATAAATAAATAAAATTAGTTGGGGGAAAATCGTCATAAGAAACGGGACGATCTATGAGACTCGGAAAAGAAAACGGAAGTAAAAAGAAATGAGAAAGATAATACGAACAAAATAAAGCAAACAAGGATTTAAAATAAAGGTCGTTACTAATTAATTAGTACAAAAGGAAAATGAATTTCAAAATCGGGAAAAACCGATACAACAATAATGTACTTATCTCGACAGCTTGTCAGAGATAACGGGAATGAAAAGAAAACAGGCTGCAGCGGCAAAAATGGAAAAATTAGAAAATATCTTGACAGCTGTCAAAGATAACTCTAATGCAGGAAAAAGTCAGGGAATTATGTTGGAAAAGAAATGGGAAAGTAAAGATAAACTGAAGCGCCACAAAGGGGCGAGGAATAAAAGGAGGAAGCACAGCAGAAGCAAAGAGAATAGTTAAGAGAAGAACAGTTAAAAGAGAAATAGTCAGAATATTGTGGAATATTGTGAAACAGATTTGCGACAGAAGATTTGAGACATAATATTGCGACAAAGGACAGAATAATTGAGATAATACGACAACATTTATTTAGAGAATTAAAGCAGAGAAACTTAAAGAGAAAAGTAGAAATAAAGGGATAAGCAGCAGGCGCTTATTAAGTTAATAACAGAATAAAGTCTGGCGAGTAAATCCAAGTCAAATTAGAAAACAACCAGTTAAATAATCAATGAGAGAGAGATTTGTGAGAGATTTGTAAAAATCAAGGTTATACGCATGTGCTATTCTTCACCATAGTAATGTAATAAGCACTATAAAATCGGTAATTAGCTTGTTGAGCCAATTGTATCATTATGAAAATATTTGAGATATTCAATAAGTTTTCCAGTGTTAATTGTTATTTGTGGGTCAATAAAAGGCACGCTTTCACCAACGACCCAATAACCCAACAAAAATAACAAAGATAAGAATAAACGGAAACACCTAGTGGAATTTATGCCTGATAAAAAAAGAAAGGTAGGCTCATTCCCCTTCGGTTTTCAAAAATATATAACAATTGTATCACACTTTCCTAAAAGAAACAAATCTTTCATTTTGTCATATATTCTTTATTTTTATAGAATATATAGTTTACATGTAAAATTAGATACATATTATAATCTTTATATTTGCATTTCTTAATTATATACATTAAATTATTATCTATTTAGGATATTTTTTGTTCTCTTCTGTTCATTATGTGTTCAATAAAATTGTTTCTATATATATATATATATATATATATATATATATATATATATATATATATATATATATATATATATATATATATATATATATATATATATATATATATATATATATATATATATATATATATATATATATATATATATATATATATATATATAGGTTCCAGTATCGTAAGATGTGAAAGTATTGGAATCTTTATCTAGAATCTTTATTTTGGCAATTGAAGACGGATGGGTCAGTGAGGCTCTCGTAACGAACTTTATCGTGAGAATCACTAGAATCACGAATTAGTATTCTAAGGAAAATTTCTTGGGTTTAATAGAAGGTGTTGATGATCAAGCTCATCAACAGAGAGATCACAGCTATGGAAACAAGGGCTTCCGCTTGTTGAATGTTTGGCATATTTTCTGTATTGATTTTGATAAGAATGTCGAATGATGCATAAATTCTTTTATATAGTTTTTTGAATGAAAAGAATATTTAAACAATAATTTTAATTTAGTTTATCATATCATGGATGGTGCACAAAATACACAGCAAGAGTAGTTATTAAAAATAAAAGACCACGACTACATAAAGGTTAATATAAATACAACTTGAATGTCAAACTATTGATTAAATGTGCGTTTGCATAGCTCATAACTTAATTATTTTAGGTACTCCTCGACTCTAGAGTGATTCATTATAAGCGATGAATTAATAAATATTTATTACTATTATTTATTATTTAATGTCTTTTATTTTTATCAATTTAAAAGCTGATTCTTGATAATTGTCACAAGGAACAATGTTGGTTGTTTTTTATTCTTCATATACCTGTTAGGGATAGGCCTGAGGCCTTAAATGAAAAATAAATAAAAAATTACTATAATTAGAAATGGTGTAAATAAAAATAACAAAGAATTACTGAAAATAAAATATAGGTTTAATTAATTACTATAAATAGAAAGTTGTATAAAGTAATATTTAATTATATTGTTACTATAAATGGTAATTATAATGTTACTAATAATATATTAAATAAATAATATTTATTATAAATACTGGTTCAAAACGAGAACCAGGGGCGAAAAATTGAGGGAGAGAAATAATTTGGTTACGAATAATTCGGAGGAGAAATTTCAGTCAAAGAACTAAAATGAGACATTAGTGCATCTAGTGAAAAAGCCGTTATTATAAATCACTGAGGAAATTTTAATTATAACGAAAAGATCAAATCTTAGATTGTGATCTGTTGAATTTGTTATAAATTGCTAAACGAGAGCAATTCAGAGGGAGAAAAACTAAAATTTAGTTAGAGGAGATTTTTGAGAAAATTGCAATTTCATTCGTTTTCGAGGAAGGAGAAATTCAAATTATTGTCCGAAGAATTATTTCGAAAAAGTAAAATTATTGATTTGAGGGATAAACTATTATCCTGGTGCGATTAAATAATTTAAAGCGAGTACAAAGTAGTGTCAGCTTACTTTCGTATTCTCTGGGTGCCCCAAAATAATTCACACTTGCTTGCCAAACTCTTTCGTCGACTTTGCGATCGTTGTGCTACACAGGAGCCATCGATCTCTTGCAGGCTGAGATAAACAGCAGGGATTAACAAATTCATTATCTTATATTTGTACAATAGTTGTAAATTATTATTTTGTAAATTGTTAAATAAAAGTTTCATAAAGAGAAAGGAGTTTGTTCTTTATTCATCATATTAAATTTTATACGCGCAACCACATTAAATATATTATATTTATACCTATTTTTATTTATTGGAGTCATTGTGTTGAGATCAGTAATCCCCGTTTTTCGATCTTAACATACCTAATTCGTTTCCGTTTAATATTTTGGTTAAACATTTCCAGAATCACAATTTTTTAACTGGGCCCTGGAATTTGTTATTGTATAAATTAATTTGTATTTTTTTGATATCATTAGCGCTGGTTCGACTGTATGGCATTCAACATTCCCAAAAATAAAACTTTTAACTTCCAAATAAATCATTTTGAAACTTAACAACAACTTTTTATTGAAAAATCGACAAAAATTTGCTAAACAATTGACCGACTTTGTTACGAGTAATAAAACGTTATATTTGCATCATATTCCCCAGATATCTTCATATATTTCAAAGGCCTTGAATAGTTCATCCAGCTACCGATAGTTTTGTTATCGTTCATAACGTACATTATCTGCGGAAACGTAAACGCGGTCTCATTAGGCCATTTTCACCATAAGTTGATGATATAAAATTTGGATGAAAAAAGGCAATGATGTTTTGAGTGTGAATAAATAATGATGTCATTTTGTATAGTTTTAAATTCTATTGTTTGAGTTGACAATTATTCACATTTACCACTCATTATTTTCAAAAATTATGAAACTTTATAACTAGAAATCTTAATTTTTTAAAATAGATTAAAATTAAACTTACAAAGATTTTAAATTATGTTTTTTAAAATAATACTTAATAATCATAAGTTTTATTAAATTTAAGAATTCTAAATTAACATGTTATTCGAATTAATTATGAATTAGTTGCAGAAAATAGTAAGTTATAGTAGTGCATTAACATGTTATCAATTTATAGAATATTGAGAAACATAGTTGAGAATTGAATAAACTTAAAAAAAATAATATATTTATCAATAAGATTTATTATTTTCAATAATAATTTTTAAGTTCATGAAGCCGAGAGAAATTTTATTTAATAATATTTAATGTGACAAACAGAAATTCGAATTCATATAAATATTTAATACCCTGATATAAAATCTCACATACCCCAAATAAAAAACACTAATAAAAATATGAACAGTTTTGAGTACAGTGCTAACACATATAGTTAACTAGTCATCGGTATGTTATTACTTTGCTGCAATATTTTCATAATCTTGTTACAATTTGCTTCAATATTTTACAATTGTTGAAAATTTTTTTTCCGAAATAATTTCCCACTTTATTGCAACTTAATGAAAATGTTAATACTTTGTTGTAATTTAATGAAATGTTTCATAATTTTGTGGTAATTTAGTGTAAATTATTTATTAAATTGCTGCCATTCACCGAAATAGTTTCCCACTTTATTGCAACTTAATGAATACTTTATAACATTATTGTAATTTATTGAAAGATTTCGTTATGATGTTTTGATTTATTGTAATATTTTTATTAAATTTCTAACCATTAACCGAAATAATTTATTATTTTACAATAATTAGTGATTGAATATAGTTTAAAATACGGTAATAGAAGATTATTTAATGATGTAATGAATTTTACAGTTTTGATATTACTCATATGCAATAAAGATGCAATATCAATGCATGATTTTGGTTGGTTAGTATGTGATTGACCTCTATGACTTGTATGTATTGAATAAAAAATGCTAATATGTGCGTTTTTAATATATGTATACGCATGTGAGTAGGTTTGTTGTATTAACATCTATTGCACTAAGGTCTATGTGTTACTTGTTGATACTAAATAATTTCCTACCCTTACTCGATTTATTGATAACTATTTTTGCAACTCAAAAAATGTTGATTTGAAATATTTCAATAAAGATGAATGAATGAATGAGAAAGATTAGTTTAAAAAGATGTGTAAATTCAAAAATGGTGTACTAAAAATAAAATTTCAGAATTTTGATTACATCATAGTCTCATTTAACAGAGAATTAAATTTCAAGTATATTGACATAAAAAATTCTAATAAAAAATTAAAATTTATGGTTTAATCAATGATTAAAACAAAATTAAATTATTAAGTAATCGATAATTAAAAAAATATTATGTAATCGACAATTAAAACATAAATTAAAAATTGTTACGTAATTGGTGATTAAAACAAAAAATAAAATTATTACGTAATCAATAACTGAAACAAAAATTAAAATTATTACGTAGTCGATAATTAAAACAAAAATATAAATTTAAAAAAAAAGTAGGAGGGTCTTTTTAAAAATTTAAAAAAAAAATTTATTTTAAAAAAGGGGGGGTATCTGGATCTGGACCCTACATATTTTACATTGAAAAGAAGTTTTAAAATTTCCCCTGGGGAGCAGGGGAGGGGGGTATGTGATCCAGAGGAGTTCTGATCTAGATGGCCCTGATCCTTCTACTTGTTGTATTATTACTGTGGTATTACTAAACGTATCTATGTTATTACTATTATATTATAACGTTCCGGCACCTTTTTTCCAGAAAAAAGCACTGATTACCACAAAGTAGGTAATTAAAGGTACTGAGTCATGAGTCACTGAAATGAAATTAGAAAAATATATTAAAGCAATTTGAATATAATATACACACTACACAAAAACCTCAACATAAATGACCTGAAATCACAGTTTTGCGTAAATTATATCGCCCTATTACAACGAAACATATTTTTACTTATTTACAGCAAGGAGAATTTAAAGTACTAAGTTTTCAAAAATCGTCATTTTCAAAGTGTGGTACAGATTGCTGACCACTGGGGTAGAATGTTCAAGCCAAATATAAAAGGCATTTTTCCCTTGCAAGATCCCTTATGTGTAAAATCTCAGGTAGGAAAACATTTAAATAAATTAAATATACTTTAAGACAGAAATTTCTTTAATGAGAAAAACAGACTGAATAAAGTTAATTAAATAAACAAACAAAAATAAAAATTATAATAATCATATTCTAAAATCCCCATCGAAGGATTGGTCAAACCTTTCTTGATCTTCTTTATATGCTATATTCTATACAACATAACCCCTTAATAAGAATAATAAGTAAATTTTTGTATTGGACATTAATTTTTATTTCTTATAAGTTGAAGCTTGCACTTTTTTAAAACTATGGAAACTAAAAAAAAATAAATAATAATAATAATAATAATAATAATAATAATAATAATAATTATTATTATTATTATTATTATTATTATTATTATTATTATTATTGTGAGGTGTTTTCAGCTGAGAATTAAATATTTCAATGATTTATTAACATAATTTTAAATGATAAATAATGGACTATTAAAATAACTTTTAAAATAATTTTTAAATTGAATTTTTGGAATTGAAATTTTTAAATTTTTAAATTGAAAAATTAAATAAGTTTTTTAAAAGAAATTTTATTAGTAAATAATTTTTAAATAAATAATGTAAGACTAAACACGTTTTTCTCATATTCTATTTTTTACCACATTTTCATAATATTAAAACAACATTAATCGTTTAATATTACACTATTTCTACATCCCCACCAGATTCATCTGAATCTTTAACAACTCTTTTTCTAATACACCAAACACCACTGAGATGCATTTCCTATAATATAACAAAAAAATCAATAATCTTGCATTATAGAAACATACATACTTACTCTGATTTCACGTTGATGTTCTCATTTAGAGTGCAGTCAGATACATCCTATACTATAGAAATCTAAAAAGTGGAAGAAAAATTAAAAACTGCACACAAACGCAAGACATACTAAAAAACACACACAAACTTTTGATTCATCGAAATGCACGGCTGAGATACATTTCTATAATAATTCTATTTTAGACAATTTTTGGATAAAAAAAGATCGCTGAAAATATTTAAAAATATATTTTTAATGAAATTTCAAGAGCAGATGAATTTTGTTAAATGTCTTTTCAATCCAGATTTGCTTTCCTGAAAGAAGCTCCTCATATTGAGCTCAGAAAAAAAAATTACAAAAATTATTTTATTTTTATTATTCGGGGATTTTTCCCAAAATGTTTTAGAAAAGTACATATTTTTGGTAATTCATTTATTTAATTATAATTAAAAACATATCTAACTGACATTTTTTCGAAAATATTCCAAAATACTTGTCATAAAATATCAAAAATCCCTGAAAATTAATTAAAAATAATTTATAATTATAATGTTGACTAAAAGTAAAATTTAAGAACTTGAATAATGATCTCATATCTATATGGATCAAAATTCAAGACTTAAACTTTACTTAAAATTAAATATCTTACCTGAAAGCCATTTCTAAAATGGCTAAAATAAATTTCCAAAAAAAATTCATTATTGTAAGCAATTCAGTAAATGAATGTAAATTGATGAAGATGATTCACAGTAAATTGGTGAGAGAAATTGTTCTACACGCCAACCACCACTATTGAGAATGTATCTCAGTAGTGTTTGGTGTATCGTCCACGTGCAGTGGCATATCATATCCGTTACACCTTACTAAAAATTTTGTATTTGATAATGTTTTAATGATATGCCCGTCTTTCCATCTTTCTGTGCATTTTTGATTCAAATTCCTTCGTCGTATTAACAACTCTGAATTTTCTTTTGTATGAATTTTCTGTCGCTTGATAATATGCTGTTAACCCAACACACAACTGATTTACTATCGGATTTATTTTTCATGTACTTTAGATTCCATTTAATACATAAATCAATACCCTTCACAATCGCTTCTAATTACACCAAATTAATGTGTCTTGAATCACCAGGTTTTCGCAACCAACACGTATCTTCAACCACTGAACCTTCCATTTCTAATACAATTCCAATGGCGATTGAACTTGCACCGCACCAAATTATACTTGTCTGATTGCTGGGAACACTCCAAATACCTGACGATGGATCTCTTTTATTCACTTTTTGTAATAACCATTTTACTTTGTCAACGATATGATTTACTATTGAATCATCACATTTTCCACTATATATCCTCTTGATATATGAGCAAGCTGCCCGCAACCACCCAGACACAGGATAAATTCCAACTAACTGACCAGAAAACGAATACAGCTCTCTTCTTGAAAGCCCTACATTTAATTCATTTATCCGAATATCGTTTGATCTTTTCCAATGTAGTTCGTTATTCTTTCGAAATACATCAAAACCTAATACTCTTACACTGAGAGTATCCTTGACCTTTTCTTCTTCTTTACATATCAAACCAAATTTACGCATTTCTACACTTACTTCACTTGCTTTAACTTTAGATTCATCTACGAATATATCGTCTATGTATGAACTTGTGCTATTCTTGATTGATTCATTGTTGTTCAATACTTTATTCACAATCTCTGTCATTATCGTTGGCGCGATATTCAATCTAAATCCCATTCTCGTAAGCGCATATCTCTTCCCATTAACCATACAAGATTGATATCGCTACATGCTTTTATCCACGTTTATTTGCATATATGCATCAGATAAATCTAACATTGTAAATTCATTACTTAAACATCTCCATGATCGTAATATTTCAGAACGGATATCTGCATTCCCACTATATACATCAATATATTTATTGATACTCTTAAAGTCAAATACTAGACACACTTTCGCTTTATTTAACCGAATTATACCATAAATAGGTACTGATCCGATCGGTTTGCGCATAGCGGTTAGATATTCAAGAATTCAAGATACACATTGTCTCCTGATCTTTACTACAATTATCATAAAAGTTTGAATTTCTATTAGGTAGAAATTTCGGCGGCTCTGACTTCTAATCCCATTTGACACTCGCAGAGAAATTTTCCTTCAATATTTCTGACATACTACTACCAGAGCACGCTACATGACAAGGTGCTTCTTCGCAACCGAATATGGCTTCTTTATTCAATCGAACTCCACCAAACCTATTAATAGCATTCACTCCTAAAATTACATCATAATTGGATACTAGTTTTGGGTATATTAAACAATCAATATTAAATAACTTATCTCCAACCAATATATCAACTTTACATCTCTCAGCATATATTATTGAACCATCAAGCATCGCTACCGCAGTCATAGATTTTTGTGGATTTCCTTTTACTATAGTGGTAGTGCTGCACGAATCAACTAAACATGCTTTTACATCACCATTTACTTTTAGGAGTCTCACATATTCACAATTCTTGGGGCCACACCCGACTCCACATTGTGTGTAGCCCCTTGATCTTTTCCCGATTTGCAGAACCTTGAAATATGTCCCATAATTCCGCATTTTACACATCTGATATTGCGTCTTTCTGGACAGCATCTTATTGCATATATAGTATTTTCGATAGGCTTGTCTTCCACTATCTAATCTTGGTACTACTACTGCAACCGTTTCATTGTCATAAATTGATGACTTGCGATTTTCTTTGCTTGAACGACTAATTCATTCATTGTTGACGCTGCTGATTTAGTTGATTTGACAAATCACTTGGTAAGCTATTTACAAAAAATCGGGTTAGTAGATCACCTGAACATTTCAAAAGTGACCTTAATTCATTTACATGAACATCCAAGTTATCATCCACTAATAACTCTTTCTGTAAAAGTTTTGTAAAGGCTTCTTGCTCGCTTATACCGAAGGTTTTCTATAATTCCTTCTTCAGCATTCCGAAATCCAGTGTCGTGTTGTCTTTCTTTAACTGTTTGAAAACTGCATACGATTGCCCTTCAAGTAAAAATGGCATTACATTCATGACATTTTTCACATTCTTGGATTCCAAAATAATTTCGAGTTTGTCGAAATATTCTTCCACATCTGTGTTTTTGCCATCGAATTTTCCAACATTTTCAATTATAATCTTGTTGATTTCCATTGCCCGGATAGCTTGTAAGACTAAACACGTTTTTATCTATTTTTTACCACATTTTCATAATATTAAAACAACATTAATATTACACTATTCCTACAAATAATTTTTAAATATATTTTAAATATCGAAATTTTAATAAATGGTTTTGAAAATATTTTATTCAACGCTGAAAATTTGTACTTGGAATTATGACGTTAACTTTTGAACCTGATTTATTAGCAGCTTCTAATAATAATAGTGATGTTCAATAATTAATGTTTATTAATTATAGTTGTTTTAATAATAGAAAGGACACGTTGGATTAAAAATTTAAATATACTTTATTTATTAATTGTTATTTATTATTATGATTTGTGAAGAAATTATAACTATAATAATAGTAATAATAATTATAATAATAATAATAACAACAGAGTAAACTGAATGAAAAAAAAATATTTTCATATTTCATTTCCAATATTAGAATATTTCTAACAGACTTTAAAAAGAGACTTTATTAAGTAAACAATGGAAATAATGGTAACAATAAAGAGATTATATATTTCATTAAATTTCTGTATTTTTATGTTCATAAACTGTCAGCCAAATGCATGCAAAAACTATTTTTCATTCATAAAATTTTATTTATTCATCCGTGATATGTTGGGATTCGTTATTCCATCACTGTTTACCCAATGCTGACTTTTATATATTAAAAATTAGTTTTTGTTTAAATCAACAATAAAATTGTGCTATCATGAGTCATTAGAGTTATTATTAAAATTAACATTGCAAACGTACCTCACTGTTGCTGATAAACATGATATCATGCGGCTAGGGTGGCCAAGGACTCTTGGTTAAACGCGTGTACCTTTAAGGATATGGCCATAATGTTTACAATATTCATAGCATGACATTGTTTGTCGGTGATAATCATCAAGAGGGGCATGGGGGGGGGGCTAAAAATGAGCGATTAAAAAGATTAAAATTAAAAATTTTGAAAATGTTTAACAAAGTGCCAATGAATCTCTTATTATAATTTATAGGCAAAGTTTATAAGGAGGTTTAAACTTTAGGTATTTCAGAATTAAGATGTGTTGATTTTATTGTTGCTAAAGAAATTTCTCTGAAGAAATGCAAAATTTAGAACAAAATTGTCTAAAGGTCATCAAAATAAAAACAAAAATCCTTATAATAATATTTTTATCATGCACAAATGAAATATGGGAAAACTAATTTATTAACACTCATGAAATTTTGTTGTGAATCAAAGGTGACAACCTATTCATTTAGTAGAGAAAATTGATAGAGGTTGTACTTGTACAAGCAGATTAAACTTGTGTGAGAAAGGTACTTACATATCGCTATCATGCAGTGGTGGTTCATACATCCAATTCCGAAATTTAGTAACCTCTATAATTCAAGTTGGTGTGCACACCAGTTGAAGTGAGTCACCATTTACGTGAAAATGAAGTTATTCAATTTCATTTATTCAATTTTTTAAAAATGGTTTTCAGGTAACTTTTTTAATTTAAACTTTAAGACTTGAATTTTGATGAGATCATTATTCGAGTTCTTAAATATTACTGTTAGTCAACATTTTTAATATAACATATTGATTATTAAATTTCTGGTGTTTTTGTAGGTATTTTGACATTTTATGAATTTATTTGGAATTATTTCGATAAAATGTAAGTTAATTATTTTTTTGACTATAAATAAATTAACTAATCACCGAAGACATTAATTTTTTTAATATAATTAGGAAAGAAGGAAAGACCGAATTTTGTTATTTTCTGTATATCTATGAAAATATTAATTTATTAAAATAATTTATTGAAATTTACGAATTGTGAATTTCTTTCTGCAAATTCTAATGTTTTGATTTTACTGAATAAATCTTACATTGTCAGATTTTCACCTTCGCGAAAAGGCAGTGTATCATGAGAAATGTCTGTAAATCTAAAGAAAGTTTATATTCTTAATTATTTTATAATTAAATTTTACGATGTATTTTCTTCTTTTTCTCTGAAGCTCAAGAGCTGTCGGATTCTAAATTAAAAGTATTTTCCTGCATAATATTTTAATAATTTCAAAATAATTATATTTTAATAATATGTTAATGGTTATTTATTTCGGAACAAAAAAAGCTATAATAAATTTGCATGCATTTTTCATTATGTGTTTTGTGTTGGTATGTTCAATTATTTTTCTCTCACCTTCACAAATCCTATAATAAAGTTATTAAATTTCGGAACAATAAATTTCTACACACAGGTAAGTTTGTGTGTTCCTATACCATTAATTTATTGATTTTTTAGATTATAGAAGTTACTCAATTTCGGAATTAGCTGTAATAAATTTGCGTGTATTTTATATTATGTGTGCTGTGTTTGTATGTAAAATTATTTTTCTGTCACTTTCTCAATTCCTATAATAAAACCTTTAGCTTTCGGAACATTAAAGTTTTACACACAGGTAAGTTTGTGTGTTACTATTATATAATTTTATCGAGTTTTTTTTAGATTATAGAAACTTTTATATTTTGGATTTAGGTATTGTAGAGAAAATTGATAGGGGTTGTACTTGTACAATCAGATAAAACTTGTTTGAAAATTGTACTTACATATCGCTATCATGCAGTGGTGGCTCTTAAATGATTTTTGTATGAAGGCTGAAGAAAATTATAATAACAATTATATGCAAGCTAAAATGTCTTGTTCAAGCTGCGCATTTCGTGATCTTCTGAACGATAAAAAGGCTCTTCATCAATTACTATTAAATTCACATTTGTGGAAGTTAGCGAATGGCAAATGTTGTCTTCCTCATTCGTGTTATAATCCGTATTAGGAGTAACATTAACTACATTTTGGTCATCAACATGTCTACGACTTACAAATGGACCAAGCGAGTTTTATTGTTTGCTTAGCTCATTTTTTTCATGATCACGCTTCTTTCGTTTTGTAGCTCCAGATTCGTAGCTACGTTTCATTGCGGAAGATTTTAATCAATATTTATTAATGTATAAATTTCAATTATATCGATTATATCATATTAGTGACGTAAACTACAGCAAACTGTCGACGTTAGTGCTGCGGTTAGTTGCTAGCTAACAAGTTCGATGTCGTTTTGCATAAAAACGAAAAAGATAAAATGTAACGGAGAACATAAGGAAAATAATTAATTGAAATGATAAAATATTCCAATTAATTTTTTAAAGAATTAAATGTAAAAATAGATATTTATTAAAGAATAATATGTGTGCTGTGTTTGTATGTAAAATTATTTTTCTGTCACTTTCTCAATATGTTTTAGGTGCATTATGCATGGGTTAGTGTTAGGCTATGTAGTGCCTCTGACTTCCGCATTAATAAAAATATCAACTTAATAATTAAACCTAAAATTATATTATTAAATTAATTAAATTAAAATTATGGTTTAAATAAAAATAAAGACGATGTGAAACAATTCATGCATCATTCGACATATCAAGCGTTAACTCTCATCAAAATCCATAAAGAAAATGTGCCAAACATTCAAGAAGCGGAAGCCTTTGCTTTCCTAACTCTGATCTCTCTGTTGATGAGCTTGATCATCAACACCTTCTATTCAATCCAAGAAATTTTCCTTAGAATACTAATTCGCGATTCTGGTGATTCTCATGATAAAGTTCGTTACGAGATCCGAACTTATCTATCCATTATTGATTGCTAAAAGGAGTTAATGAACAAAGTTATTCCAGATAAAGATTTAAATACTTTCACATCGTACGATACTGGAGTCTAAATGTCCAAATGCAAGTTCATCAACAATCTCAGTACAAACGCCAGATCAAGTGCCGATGCTGTCGTGGAAACATTGACTTCTGAAGCAAATATTTCTATGATCGCTTTCAATGCCGTTTTCAATAGAAACTTTATACAAATAAGTTTCATGTCTCTACAGGTTATAATTACAATAAGTCATTAAAGTCAAAATTCACAATTGTTAATTTTAATTTAAAAATTTTTAATTTATTTCGTTTGATTGGGGCCCTAGACGTGCGCTTAGTGATTTTTTAATCTTCTTTGTTTATTGTTATAGATGAAATTTATCTGCATAACAGTAATGGGGCGCTAGATTCATGCTCGACATAGGGCACGATTATAGCTTGCTAAGACCCTAACTATATAGAAAGTCTAGTAAATATATAATATATTGTAAAGTCGGGTATTATAAAGTGAGTGCTGTAAGTTCCAATACTATATAATCTGGTTATAATAAAAAGAAATTCTGGCGAAATGCATTTTATATTTTATCCACCAGTTTCTTTTAGGGTATACAATCCATGGTTCTCGGGATACCAGAATTGAAGCAACCTTTACATGATTCTAATCCAGGGATTTAACTGGCGGTAACGAGAGATTACTTCATTTTACGCAATGATAGTCATTCTAGAATCTGTGTAAAAATTGCCATATTTTGTTATTCTTGCTTTAATAAACATAAAAACCATTGATAATGCACAACTTTATAACAGTACCTTTTCATGATCTATATCCAAATGTCATGTCTAGTTATCCATTTCTTAACAAACAACAAAAAAGCATTTGAATATTCACAAACCTAATGTCTATTTCATTTCCATCCGTCCTAAAGCTGATTTCTAGCAATGTCACAAAGGTTTATGACTGATTTCTGATAAGTTTCTTAAACTTTCTGACCCTGGTTTTATTATATATCCTATAACGTGAACTGCTATTTATCTTCATATAGTTTTCGACTATAAATCAATGTTTTTCTATAATTGAGAACTAAATGAGAATAAATGAAATTGTAAATTAAAACAAATCAAATGTGACAAAGAAAAGGAGAAATATTATTGCAAACAAAATTATGTGAAATTTGAATTAGATAAATATTTCTAGCGCCGGCCAGGAAAATATGACATAGAACCTTCCAACCCTACAAATAAATCATTTCGAAACTTAATAAATTGTCTTAATTGCAAATTGACAAAGGTTGGCTTGCGATGAAGCATTTTTATGAGTAATAGAAGTTTGTATTTGAACCATATTGCCCAGATATCTCCATATATTTCAAAGGCTTTTTAAAGCTCTTCCAAGTGTCCATCTTATTATTTTCATTTACAACGTAAAATATTTGCGGAAACATAAACGCAGTCCCATTAGGCCATTGTGTTCCATAGATTGATAAACATGACATATTTGCATAAAAGATACCGAATATTCCCATGGCTGTGGTGCAATCATTACCTCCCGACATGATATAATAGCTCATTCCATCTTTCATTTCTGAAAGGTTAAAATAGGGAAAATCAATTCCTTCTAAATAATTAATATCCCAGGGAAAAGAACTTTTAAGATTAGCTTTCGTAAACCATGAAGTAATGTTGTCAGTCTGTAGAACATTGAACCCAAGAATGGCCACAATTTGGTCATTGTAATCATATGCGGTTAATGTGATTATTAAAGGTTTGAGGTTATCCCATTCATCAAGGAGGATGCTCCTGAAATTATTATTAATATTAAGATCAGCCACCGTCGGCTTAGAACTGTTTGTAGATGTCAAATAAGAACTTTCTTGGTTGCTAGATATAAATCTGAACAAAAGGATTCTATCAAATAATTTATTATAGAACCTCTGTGAGTATGATGCCTTAGAAATGGATAAAGGCCCCCGAGGAATGTAACACACGCCATTTACTATAGCAAAATATATTCGAGTATTCATAGTATCTAACCCACATCTAAAGATTATATTGTCATCCGCAATTGCGTATTGAATATGGATAGCAAAAGGTATAATAAAAGGTAAAATCATAACAAGTGTACACAATCGTAATGGGAACATGTTCCAATTAATTCCCAAATATATAAAATATTCCTACTAAAAATCAGCCAATTAAAAGAATGATAATAAATATATTTATGAACCAATCATAAAATGTTAAACATAAAAGCTAGAACGATGCAAAATGAATTAAAACTTCCCTTTTCTTTCTTTCAATTATTAGTAAGTAGTTTGATGGGTGTCCGCCAGACCATTGAAAAGGTACATAAGATTCGTCATGCAGAAAATATATAAGAATAATATAATGATGAGATAATCTATCTATCTAGACACCAAAGTAAACATTTGAAGGTTTGAGCCGTTTTTGTTGAAAAGATTTTCAAAGTAAATTTTGATCAGGTACTTAGAGCCATAACTTAGTTGGGAATTTTCTACTTACTTTTCCATATTTCTTTTCAGTTTCTAGTTTAAGCTTTCCAATATTATAGTGAACCCCGTATCAATGGGAATTTACTAACCAAATGGGTTTTATCTCTTTGTTTGCTTCTCTCATTCCTCGAATTTAAATATTCATGAAATGGAGGCATTGTTCCCTGTCATTGTTATTTTGAAATTGAATCATTCTATTTATACTTCAAATAAACAATATCAAAAATAATTGTTTGTTTAAATATATAAATGCTATAATACATGTGGGAATCTAGTTATAGCGGTAATAAATATTAGGCTTAGCGAAAAGACTCTACAGCTTGGAGACAACGTAACGAGCTGCTGGAATAATAGGAATATAAACTCATATGGGATATTTTGGAAGACAAAGAGCAATTCATATGAATCCTCAAGGAGCGCTAATGATAATTTCCATATAATTATTGGCAATTAAAACAATAAAAACATATATATTATTACAAATGACAGAGACAATAAGTTCTATGATAAATATGAAAGATAAATTAGGTAGAATAGAATTGTTCAAAATTAAAATTTTATTATTTATTATTAAATTTTATATTACTGATTATTAAATAATTCAAAGTCTGGTATATGTTCAAGTATTTATCTCTTTAGGATCGAAGACTATTATGTAATAATGAACATGAAAATTGAGACATGTTTCAGGCATACAATAACATACACACACGCATCAAATCATTCACGATAATTATTAATTCGGTAATTTAATTATTAGATTACTTATACTGATTAAATTAAATTAATTTTTCCAGCAAAACGAGCCATATCTCCTTACCTAGAGGCCATGTGAGATATTTATGGGGCCTCATTGGAAATAATAAAACAAGATTCAAAATAAGCTTTAGTTGTCCTATTCCAATCAACACATCATTGGCAGTGGGATATCCTTTGTGAGAATAGTACTGTAACCCGTAGGCGACAGGAAATATTTAACTGATCATGTGTAAAATATGCAAATAAATGGACTGTTTAATATATTTTTCAATTTTTCAGTTTTAATTTTTTCCTTTATTCATCCATATTTTTATTACTAATAAAGATTAATTATGGTATTAATAATAAAAAATGAATAACACTCCATAAGATCATTATTGAAAGCTAACATTTCTATTTTGAAAGTGAGGCAAATCACTTGAGTATGACAAACTTGTCATTTCCTTCATATCTCTTTAATAAACATTATTGGATAATAATTTTACATTCTCTATAACTACAAAAACACACAAAAGTTGGCTGCTACAGCTGATCAATATTTTAGTATTTATTGAAACACAAATCTTTAAATATCTTGTTATAACAAAAACTGCACCAAAATAAACGACTAATTTTCTTTTCCTCATCCAAATTGATATCCAAAAAAAATTAAAATAAATGTCAACTTTTTTTATTTGTTCAGATTTTGTAATATTTATTTTAAAGAAATTGATAAATTTTTGGTTTTTCAACAAATATAAGAATATCTAATATATTCTAATATATTCTTTCTTCTAAAAAGATTGGCAAAGACCATTTCCAATATTTAAGCTAAATATTTACTCTTCTATAATAAATTTAAAAAACAAAGTTTTCATGCCTTTCACAATTTGCTCTTGGAAATTTAACAACATATTGACAAATCTTTTCAAGCCAATCGTCAATTAAATTCATGCAAAACCTTATCAGTCATCCAATCAAATCTCACAGATTTATTTTATCAAATTGGTGTCGATATCGTCCTATTCGTTCATTAGATCCCCTTTTTCTGTAACATGTTGATTTTTCTGTCAAATAGTTGTAGAGATCACTGAACCGGTGTCTATTAAAAATTCTATGTTATTTGTGTGCACCCAAAATGTATTGTTTTTGTCACCTAATGTAGGTGCAATTATTGGTGACTTTTTTTAGTTTTCCTGCTCTGTCTTGTGATAGTTGAAAGGTTTTACGCATTTGTATGCTTTGTCACCGAATTTGTTATGAAAGTAGTTTTTTTGTTTAGGAAATCGTTTCTTGATTCTCTTTTTATTATGTTGTTTCGGTAATTGTTGTATCGGTTTGGGGAGTTTTATCGGTTTCGGTAATGATTGTTTGGGGATTGTCTGTGACTGAAGTTTTGCCTGTTTTTCCGTCTGAAGATTGGTTGTCGTTTTGTCTGTTGTGATTGTAATATGGTTGGCTTGTGTTGTAGTTGTATACGTCTGTAGCTTGGTTTGAATTGAAATTTTGCTTGTTGCATTTTTCTTTTATTTCGGCCAGTTCTGCTTTTATTTGCCAGTCTTCGATAATTATTTCGTCAAATTTGCTAATTAGTGTGTTTATTAGCTTGTTTGATAATTCGTTCGGTTCAGTATTTTTATTGTTTGTCTGGTTGTTGTAGTTTGTTTTATTTCTGTCGTAGTTTTGAGTACTACACATTGTAGGGTAGATTTCTCCGTTTATTTTGTCAGCTATGTCAGCAAGTGTTTCGACATCATCGTTACTGCTGGCGGCTAGGATGTGTCTAATTTCCGGTGGCATCGCGCGCATGAAAAAATCTTTCACCAATTCGTTTGAACCGGAGTTTGTTATATTTGGTTGTAAATACTCCAGTTTTTGTTTTAATTGTCGTAGGAAATCTGTGGGCTTGTTGTCCCTTAACTGTGTGTTGTTGAGGCATTTGCCTTCTGTTGACTTTGTTTATGTTGGTCAGTATGTTAAACAGTTTGGTAAAAGGGTCTTCATCTTTTGATATTTCATCTATTTGATCGGCGATTTCGTTTAATTTGTTGCTCGGGAGTGCCGCTATTATGTTGGAGCATAGGAAATTTGTTGACTTAACTCCAGATAGCGTTAAGGTTAGTTTCGCGAATTCTAACCATTTTTGCGGTGTTCCGTTGTCGTCTGTGAAATAGTTGGGGATATTTATTTTTGGATTGATTATTGAATTGGTGGTATGTGTGTTTTCTGTGCCGATGTTTGGGTTGTAGTAGTAGTTCGTATTTTCTATCATGTGCGTGTTTTCGTCGTTGTTGGGTGTTTGGGAAATGTTTGTTGGATTTGTTTGGTTTGATGCGATTATTTGGTTTGTCGATATATCCTGGTCGATTTCCTTGGCATTTCGGGCGAGTTGGTTCAATGAACCCCATCCGCCAATGGCTTCTGTCCATGGAGTAAACTTGGACTTGATTATCTAAAAAATGAATATTATTAAAATATATAGGTTATAAAAAACTTACTTCTTGAGACCACTGATAATAGTGTTCTGAGTCCCATGAACATTTTTCAATAATAATTATCATATAAGTAAACCCGACAATTATTCGGGTCCACTTCATTTCGTCATCGAATAGGCAATTGAAGATTCTATTGAAGTAGAACTTCTTCGTCTCCAGACACTCCATATCCAGCTTGTTCTGGTAATCAATATGAGTAAATATGAGTACATAAATATTTAGATTATCCTTGTTAATTTTAAATTATTTTATTGTTTAAATAAATGTATTAATATTTTATTGATTTGTTTAATAATACATTTGTGAGCAGTACCCATAGGGGATAAAATATTTTTTCGGATAAACTCGGAGTATATATAATAATAATACAATAAAATGATAAATGCTGCTACCAAGAAATCATCACTTAATAATAATAATAATGATAATATTGATTAAAAATTTGAAAATAATAATAATAATTTTGAAAATAACATCTTCCGCGCAGGCGTTAATATCTTTACCAATAATAATGATAATAATAATCATATATCATTATATATCATATATCATTAGATAGAACTGGCATTAGGCTTTAAAATGAGCTATCGCTCAATAAAATCGGATGATGGGAACACTAACTTGTTGCATGACCAAAAGTAGGTTTCCGCTGGAACAAAGACATTATTTTTTAATATTAATATTTTACTATGATTCATTGTCTTTGTTCCAGCGGATACCTGTTTTCACGAGTCATCGAATGAGTCATTGTCTTTGTTCTACAAAAATTAATTTTTAAAATTTTTTTCCACGGGGGGAGGGGGAGGAAGTATGTCTTTGTTCCAGCGGAGACCTGTTTTAGCGGAGACCAATTCATCTACTGTATTGAAGTTGTTAAGTTTAATGGATTATATGTATATATTATATTTGTGTTGGTAGGTGCTTGTGTGTGTGGGGAGATTTGAAGAGCGCAGACGAGTCACCAGTAAATGAACTGTCTCGGGACAGTTGGGGTGAATGTGTGTTGAAAAATATACAACAAAATAATAATATCTATAAAGATTATGATCAAATAGTAACTGAATACAACCAACAAAATATTATCCAACTTTTAATAACATAATAAATATTAAAAGACCTGTTTTAATCGGAATATTTTTAGTTCAGGCCAAATTAGAATAACTATGTAGGTAGTAACTTGGTCGAAGGAATTAGTTGTATTTGGATAAATATTGAAGGGTTGAGAACGATAGAGTATGAGATTGTTTTTTTCTTTTATATTGTAATCTGCCTCAGCGATTATTCATAATGTAACTGTGATTATAGTAAAAGGTTTCTCAGACGGTTTCCATGTTTCAGACCTTAGACGCCTTAATTACTGCTTCACTCATGCAAAAGTTTTCGATCAACATTTTCCTCAATTATTCAATTCATTCTCACTTTCTAAATGCTTTATGATATTTTACTTTCCCAATGTGACCTTCAATTCTCTCGTTCTCCGGTGACGGACCCGTGAAGAAGCGCCCACATTTCGGCCCAATATCAACCGAGTAATTGAAAGGCCAGTATACCCACCAGTTCAAGTATCCCGAAGGTACCTTGAACCCAAGTATACTGGGTCTCAACACCACTGTTCTCATAACTTCATGCATGATCATAAATACAAAAATAAAATATGCAGTTCATTTTATCGTTACTGAAAAGAAAATTACCATTCGGAATTTATTACTGAAATTATTAAGACAATTGCTATTTACGTTACATTATTAAAACTGTAGTGATTGAAAAGAGAAAAGGGACATGATCAAATACTAAAATTTAATTATCCATTACAACTTTTACTAATATATAAAATGATAAACACAAAATTTACAAATTCCAAAACTTTCAATTGCAAAGATTGTACAAATATGATTTCCGAGATTACTAAAGTTCAGATAAATGAATTATTAATGACTGATTGTGAGTCATTCCGAGTGATGCTGAATTCAACTAAATATCTGAACGGGTTTAAAATAAACAGTTGAGTGGTCGTGTATGATGGCCCCTTATACACCCTTATACCATTTACGTGATAATGAAGTTATTAAATTTCATTTATTCAATAATTTATTAGCAACAAAAATGGTTTTCAGGTAATTTTTTTTAATTTCAAGTATATTTTAAGACTTGAATTTTGATTTTATATAATTAGGAGATCATTATTCAAGTTCTTAAATATTACTGTTAGTCATCATTTATAATATAATATATTAATAATTAAATTTCAAGTGTTTTAGGAGATTTATGGTATTTTATGCATTAATATGGAATTATTTCGCTAAAATGTAAGTTAGATATTTTTATATTTATAAATAAATAAAGTAATCACCAAACACATTTATTTTTTTAAGACATTTAGGAAAAAATCGGCGTACATGAATGAAATAGTTTTTTAAATTTTTATTATCTTCTTTCTGGAGCTCATTTTCGATGGCTTTTTCTGTCTGTAAATCAAAAGATCTCGAAGGACCTTCTATATTTGAAATGCTGCCTTCACACATATTATAAAATATTTTAATGTTTTGTAATTTAATGAATAAGACTTACATTGTATTTTCTTCTTTTTCCCTAAAGCTCAAGGTAGAGCTGTCGGATTCTAAATTAAAAGTATTTTCTTGCATTTTTTAATAATTTTAAAATAATTATATTTTAACAATATGTTAACAATATGTTAACAGTTATTTATTTCGGAACAAAAATCTATATAACAATTTTGCATGCATTTTTCATTATGTGTTTTGTGTTGGTGTGTTCAGTTATTTTTCTCTCACCTTCACAAAACCTATAATAAAGTTACTAAATTTCGGAACAATAAATTTCTACACACAGGTAAGTTTGTGTGTTCCTATAATATATATTTATTGATTTTTTTAGATTATAAAAGTTATTAAATTTCGGAATTAGGTGTAGAATTTTTCCACCAATCACAGTTGATTCGGTTCGTTTTATTTAATTTATTTTATAATTTAAAATTTTCTGTTGTTTTATTGGTAGATTGTGGTTTAATTGTGGTTAAATTCCTTTTTTAGCTAGCTATTGTTGTTTAATCATTTATTTTATTGTTATTCCTAATTTTTCTTCCTCTTTTTGGAATTATTTAATTTATAATTAATTTTTATCTTTTATTATTTATTTATTTCCCAATTGATTGTCGATTATCAGGTTTTTCATACTGCTATTTGGTTATTCTTATTTCTTTATTTTATTCTTACTTTTGCTTTTTCTTTACGTTATTGGGATATCTACCCGGTTCATCCACTGTTTTCCCTTGGTTTTTTTAAGAAAGTTTATTATGGAAATTTAACTTTCAGCCAAACACAGT
This sequence comes from Schmidtea polychroa, assembly GCA_959609185.1. Lineage (NCBI taxonomy): Eukaryota > Metazoa > Platyhelminthes > Tricladida > Dugesiidae > Schmidtea > Schmidtea polychroa. Next base: position 26,920 of record CAUHTR010002060.1, read on the forward strand.
TTAAACATGAAAAATCTTAATTTAATAATCTATTTTTCCCAATAAATAATTCATGCAATAAATCAACTCACGCTGAACTAGGAATGACTAAAGCTGATGTTTCGGTGATAGACCAATCAATGAAGTGTCTAATTCGATCATCATCCAATGAAATTAATATTAAATTCGCCAGATATAACAGCATATGCAAATAAATTGGTAATATTTCTCGAGTGATAAATAAATAACTTACCAATTAGACACATCCAAAATCATTGACAAGTAAATAATATTCAAATAAATCCAAAGCAATAAAATTCGGCAAATTTCCACTTGACTGAATTTGAGATATTCATTAGCCAATAAGATGATTTGGTTGCGGCCAATTATCAATTTCTACCAATCAGATCATTTCATTTAATTGGTTTATATATTCCGAATTATTCGTTCTCAATTCCTGGAAATCATATTCAAAAAGCACCTCACAATCAATATTAGTGACGATTTGATTATTTCATATTACTGATCCATTTGTATTCAACTGGACAATGCAGAGTCTGATCCAATCAACGTTCCCTCTAAGCTGCGCGCGTGCGCGCGCAGCACCTCCAACTCCCCAACGCAGCAAAATTATTTTCAGCGCAGTATATTTAATTCAACCGTTTCATGGCAGTTGTTCCTAGTAAAAAGCACACGGAAATTGTCGATGTAAATGGACCACCAGCAGCGAAGACCGGTTATCTACTTAGTTTTCAACATAGTCGCTACAGTTATAGAATACAGTGTTGACAATAATCTCAAATAGATCTGCGTGTGCCATTATTATTTTCGTTAAGTTACAGTTTCACAGGAAGTTAAACAAACATGCATTCTGGGTATCAGGTGTCACTCTTGCCACCATAGCAGGAAGCAGAACATTATTTAACAGAGAGGTGGTTCGGTAGCATCAAGTCTGTGTCGGCCTACCCTCGGAAGCTATTATATCTCTTAAATATTCACATGAATTGTTGTGTTCAGTGCATTTAGTACAATAATGATATTTATATGCTTGGCTCGAATGCCATAACGCCCCTGTAGCTCAGATGATGTCTTCTTCTTGTTTTATGACATGAATTTTAACCCCAGACCCCCCAGAATCAATATATGCTGTAGCTAATTAATGCGTTTACTCCTGTGGGCTTGTGCAGAATGGACGAGTTTAGCCTAAGCACAAACCACAATTCTGAGTGTTATTTCATTGCATCTAGTCGGCTTAGGAATCATTTATACACAGTTTTATCGGAGTATATCATATAGTTTTAAATGTATAAGCCAATATTTAATATTAATTTTGTATTTTTTAATCCTCATAAAATATAATGACAAAACGAAAATTATACGAAGACGAATTATTTGCGTTAGAAACACCTCGGAAACGATCTGCCGCCACTTTTAAACTGTCATGGGTGAAAGAATTAATTAAAACGGAAACTATTGAATCAAAAGAAACTAAATGTGTTGAAATGGGGAACATTTTTAACTTTTCTATGGAGGAGGGTGTGGTATGTAAAATATGCTCAGAGGCAAAATCTAAGAGCGATTTTGCTGCCGGCAAATTTTGGGTGCATTGGAAAATTGATTATTTGAAAAGACATCTTACTCAACAGATTCATTTGGATTCGGTTGCAAATATTAAACGATTGAATTCTGGAACTGGTATTAAAACTCTGATGAATGAGTTGAAAGGCAGCTGCGAATTGACCTTAATGATCGACAACGAACAGGCGAACAAGTAAAAATATTAATAGATAATGTATTGCTAGCAAAATCGATGAATTCTTCAATGCTTTCGGCACAAGAAATTCATGATCATATGGCAAAGTACGTTCCCATTCCAGAAAGCTGGAGAAGCAAAAATTATGCCTTTGAATTCGTGGAATGCATCAATGCGGTTGTACAAGAGACCATCATGACTGAAATCCGTGCATCTGCCTTCCATACATTGATTGTGGACGAAAGCACGGATATTTCAGTAACTAAGATGTTAATAATTTACGTAAAATATCGCCCAATAATAACTACGACACATAAAACGCATTTTGCTGGAATTGTTAAACTAATGGCTTGCGACAGCAAGACAATTTTTTCAGCAATTAAACAATTTTACATTGAAAACAATCTTGATTTGCAGAAGATGGTCATGTTCACTTCGGATGGAGCGTCAGTGATGCTTGGCAAGCGAAATGGTTTAGCTGCTTTGCTTCGAGCTGATGTTCCTCATTTGTCCGAGCAGCACTGCGTTGCACATCGAGAAGACTTGGGAATAGACGATGCATGGAAAAATATGACGTTGATGAAGGACATTGAATTATTGCTTCGAACAATATATACATTGTTTAGTCGATCAAGTGTGAAGAAATCCGAATTTCAAGAATTGGCTAATGTTGCCGACACCGATTATGTCTCGTTTAGACCGCTGAATGAAGTTCGATGGCTGTCGCGGCATTTTGCCGTGAGAGCTTTGGTTCGTAACTATTCTGTCGCAATAGAATATTTTACAAAACATGTGGATGCTGACTACGATCCGGTATCTAAATTCGTCCTTAATAAGCTGGGAGATCCCCAAGTTCATGTTGCAATTCTCATTTTAAACGACGTTCTGGCTGAACTTGCGGAGCTGTTTCGTATTTTTCAGAGGAGCTGCATTACAACAATTGAAGCTGTTCAGTTTACTAAAGCAAAGATAAACAAATTGAAATCGCAATATTTAGAAGGGAGAATGAGCTGGAGCAAGGAGGTCGGCGATTTACTTTCACAAGATGGATATAAAGATGTTGATAATTCGACGATATTGTCATTTATTGGACGAGTTTGTATTCATTTGCAAGATAGATTCCCGGAAGGAGAACTAAAAGAATGGGTGGCATTTGATACGCAAACAATAAAAGCACACAATACATTTGAATTTGGAAATGATGATGTGCTAAAATTGGCCGAAAAGTATGAATATTTTCTTTCTTCCAACGATGATAACATTGAGAAACAAGAAGTTAACGAAGTTATGAGAGCAGAATATGCTGAATTTAAATATGTTTTGACCGAGAAATTGATAACAGGAACAATAAAAACTTTTGCAGACGTTGTTACTTATGTACTGTCGGAAGAAAAATTTGCGACAATGGCGCCGTTAGTTGATATTTGTGGTACGTTTCAAGCTTCTAGTGCAGACGCAGAACGTGGATTCAGTTTGATGAACAACATTAAAACTAAATCGCGAAACAGACTGGAGGTGGGGCACCTAGATATGTTGATGAGGATTAAATTTTACCTCTTAAGCGGTCAAAATGTCGATCTCGATTCGGTGTATAAATTTTGGAAAGATGGAAAAATCAGAAGACAAAAGTTAGAGGTCCTTCCATCTTCATTTTTCTAAATGTGCTGAATTAATTAAATTAAATTAAATGTGCTATTTTTTATTTTATTTTCACCTTCCAATTAACATATTTATTATAAAACATTACGAATTTTTCATACTCAATATTATTATGTGGTTCATTTTGAATATTTAAAAATTTTCAATGTTAATAACCAGATGCATAATAACGGTATATTTCTGTAGTGTCGTTTTAAAACTCTTACAACCACGTTATAGCATTTTGACGCTCATTTGTATTTAAAGGCTGCTCAGCGCAGCTGACTATGCGCGCACTGCTGCTTATGGCTTAGAGGGAACATTGGATCATCCAATTGCAATCAATTATCATCAGCATTGTATATTTGTTCTCTGTGCATTGTACATTATTCAAGCTGATCCTTAAACCTCACAATAAATTCTCCACTGATTTTAAGAATTCGAATCGAATGTATTTTTTTAAAATTTCTGACTCCAACCATGGCTGGCCATAAATAAAATATCAGAATCCAAATGTTGGTGAAACTCTAAAGCTTTAACCCTAAGCATTTCATCATTTACTAAGTTATGCTTCAGCCTTTCATTTAAAAACCACTGATAGAGTGCATTTTCAATATATGCCACTTTTACAGTAGAGATCCGCTTAATTTTACTTGTACCTTGCATGGATTTTTTGCCACAGTCCTGTATATTTTCTGTTATTTCTAATTTAGAAATTGTGCTTTTATTAACTCCATACTCATGGGCGTCCACAGGGGGGGGGGCAAAGAGCGGCACTTGCCCCCTTTTGGATTTCCCAAACCATTCTATTTTTCGATTAATTTAAACACATTTTAATAGATGCGCTCAAACAATGTTGAAAAACCCAAGACAAAAAAATTAATAAAAATATTTAATTTAAAGAGACTTACTATTTGTTTTTATAAATAAATTGATTAATAATGAAAATAATAAAGGAACTTATCGACAAATTGTAGTTCAATAAATCCTTTATTTTTTTATTTACTGATTGATTATTTTTTAATTCAAATTATGTATCTTTATTTTCGACTATAGATCAATATTTTTTGCATTTTTTGAAGTGTTTGTCGAACAATATTATTTTACTTAAGAAACAAATAAAAGAGAATGGAGCTAAATGCAGCACAGACAAAATGCCGAAGTTTTTAAGACCATTATTTCTCAAAGTGAGAAATTGGCAGAACAATTAAACATCCAGTTGACAATTCCCAGACAATGTAAGAGACAAACACACCGTTCAAATAATGGTGGCTCAACTGTTGAAGAATATTTTAGAAGATCTGTCTTTATACATCAATTTTATACATCAATCTTTATAAATCAATTTTAGTCTATTTTCACTTCACCCAGTTGAAATGTTGAAACTTTCAAAAGATGAATTCAAAACTCACACAGAAAACATCATAATGGAGTATCAAATTGAAAATTTTGATGCTGAGGCAAGCACTTGGTTTCAGATGTGGTCAAATAAAAAGTCGGGTTTTGAAATCAAAAGTCGCGATGGAATGATGGATTTATTATAATTCACAGACCTTTTTCCAGCTATTATGAAAGCAGTTCTTATTGCTTTAACATTGCCAGCGTCATATACTTTCTGGACTTTGCATGATGAGTGTTCATCGTGACAGAATCAATGACAGTTAAAAAAAGAAAAATAATGGACAAAGTGATCAATAAATTTGGTCAAGATCACAGACGTTTGCAGTTTCTTTTCAAAAAGTAATATTTATGAATAAGTCTGTAATTTTGGTTTATAATTGAATAAATATTTATGGAAAATATACAAAAAATAACTTTTATTACGTTTTTTGATTCTGTTTATTCTTAAAATCACATTAATGTTTCAACGATAAAAAATTACTTTAATTGAAATCATCAATATACTATTATTAATCTGATTATATTTAGTAACAATGTTTTTTCGTAAATGAGCATAGCAAGAATTTAAATGATACTAATCGTTGTATGTTTAAGTATTTCATTAATATGTAGAAGTTCTCTTTTTTTTTTTTGCCCCCCCCCCCCCTCCCCTGCGGACACCCATGTCCATATTGCTTTAGTACCATCTTCTAAATCAGACAATATTTTAGATTTTTCAGTTGATAATTTTGGTTTTTCCTTATCATGATCGATCTAATGAATTTTAATTTAATTAAATAATAATTATTGTAACTTTTATATCTAGATTAACAGTGAATTATTAATATTTTATGGATTTTAAAATTGTTCAAGGCTATGACAAATTATTTTTTTCATTATTTAAGGATTTAACAACATAAAAATAAAAAAAAATTCTGAGGTCGCTTTTTGTGAATTAAATTTTAAATTGGATTCAAAAAAAGCTTCTTTTTGTGTCAGTTTATTTTATATATACACTCATACCTCGCTATACGGCTGCTCTTTATACGGCTTTTCGCTATAACGGCCTACTTTAATTACGGCACTTTTTCGATTTACGGCCTAAAATGTTTCGTTATACGGCCAAAAAAAGTGTGAAATTTATATGGAATTGTATCAAATGTATTTGATTCGTTATGCGGTGTTTCGCTTTGCGGCCAACTTTCCTGGAACGCATCTAGGCCGTAAAGCGAGGTATGAGTGTATAAACCTATATTAACAGTAAATGGATTTGGCACCTCAAAACCAGGACTCCGCAAGATTACATATTCCAACGAATAATTTTATTATAATGCCATGATTAAAAGGTGCCTTGTTTGATTCTGAATTTTTTAGGTACATTTGTGCATCAATTTTGTGCTCTGCAATTTTTTCCTTCTTTCTTGTTGGCATTTTTTGAATCTTCTCTTTTAACTATTTATTTTGTTATTTAAACAAAATAAATAGTTTATTTTAAGTATATCTAAATATATATATTAATAATCAAATAATTAAATGTATAAAGTGGAGGCACTCCAATAGCCCCCAACGAAGTACGCGGAGCGTATGTGGAACCAAAGAAAAAGCAGAGTGGTGGTGCTGTTTCTGTTGTGCTGTTTCTGTTGGTGCTGATGCTACTTGTTGAGTTCGTTTCCAGTCGTTATTAGAATAATATCCTAAGTAGATTGTTATTTTATTTAATGTTTTGTGTAAAAAGAAATACTGTATAACCCAGCCGAGTCTCCTTTAAAAAGAACTGTCTCGGGACAGCTGGGGTGAATGTATGTATGGTGAAGAACAAATATTTACTAAAAAACAAACTATAACACATTTTACGATTTAAAAATTTTATTTACAAAACAATAAAAGAAAAACCTTGGTTATTTCTTTGGTATTTGACTCACAGTACTCTTTGTTAGTTTTCGACTTTTATCATATATAATTGTTCTAACGTCCTTGCTTTCTTTGCATACTCACTGATGAATCTTCTATAATAATTTCAAATGCCTAGAAAGCTTCGAAGTTTCTTAACGTAACTTGGCTTCCCAAAGATTTATATAGCCTGAATCTTAGAACAATCGGTCTGTACTCCTTCTTTGCTGATTATGTGTCCTAAGAATCTGATTTCTTTCTTCATTATTTGACACTTTTCTGGGTTAGTCTTTAGTCCTGCTTCATCGATCGCTGTTAATACTTCACTGAGTATTGTATAATGTTTTTCTTTACTATTCGTATAAATCAGAATGTCATCCACTACATCATTGCTCCATTTATTTTGCCTATTACCTTTGTCATAATTTCCTGCAACGTACCTGGTGTTGCAGCAATTCCGAACGGCATTCTATTGAAACAGTATTTCCCTTTCTTTGTTGAGAATGCTGTTTTCTCTTGCGCTTCTTCGTCTAACTCCACTTGGTAATATGCATTACCAAGATCGATTGAGCTAAAATAAACGGACCCTCCTAACAAATCTAACATCTCGTCTATGTTTGGCATTGAGAATGTCTGCTCTCTGTTACTGCATTCAGCTATCTGAAATCCAAGCATAGGCTTAATATCTTTTTTTCTCTTTTTTCCATACTCAGATTAAAGGCGTGTACCATGGGGTGATGCATTTCTGTATAATCTCGTTTTCGTACAAATTTTGTATTGCTTCTTCAATCTTTGTTTCCAAATTCAATGGTTGACGATATGGTTTTATGTTTATCGGTTCATCTCTTGCAATTATCTTATGTTTTACTAAATATGTGCGACCCACATCCCATTTATCCGCCATAAACACATTTCCACTGTTCGTTATTATTTTCTTTAATTTACTATCCTCATCAATCTTTAGATGTTCCAACGCTCGCGTCAATCTTTCTCCATCCTGTATTTGTCTGCCGAATTTTGCTTTAATGTTACAAATATAGTTCTTGTCTTTTTCACAAGATTCGATATCTTTCTTTTTTGTCAGCCTATATCCAAATTCTTCTTGTAATTCTACACCTTCAATCACCTCTGGTGTCACTTTCTCCGCCACAATAAATCTAACTTCCTTAGAAATATCTCCGATAGTTACTTTAACCTTTCTTCTTCCAATTGTCTCTATCGTACTTTCGTTAGTAGATGGATTGGTCACCGCGAGAACAAAGACATTTTTACCCCTCCCCCCGGCCGGTAAATTTTAAAAATAAATTTTTTTTTCAAGGTCAAATTTTAAACAAAGACTTATGACTCACTAAGGTCATTCTCAAGGTCACATGACTCATCCAAGGTCATTCTCAAGGTCGTATGGCTCATCAAGGTCATATTATTATTTTTAAAAATATTATTATTTCTAATGTCTTTGTTCTCGCGGTGACCTACTATTTGGCCTGCCAAAAGTTATCGTTCCCATCAATTTATATCATCGATCGATAACTTATTTTAAAGCCTAGTGCAAGAGCTTTCGAATGAGGTATAATAGTCATCACCATCATTAATATTGGCAAAGTTATTACAATTTTCCCAAGATCATTTTCAAGGTCATTTGTTTTTTCTCAAGATCAATTTTTTTTTCTCAAGGTCATATTTTAAAATTTAAATTTACAGAGTTCCCGCCAACGAAAATTAGTAAACGATAGCTCATTTTAAAATTCAATTCAAGACCTTTCGTATGAGCCATATATCTCGTTATATCAGTATTATTTCATAAGATATTATTATATTTATTATTATTATTTCAAAATTATTTTCAAACTTCTTATTATTTATTTTCAAAGTTTTACTTCAACAGTTTTACTTGTAGAAATCATCCGTAGTAGGTACAAGTGCGCTGCATGACTCATCGTTACCCCCGCCCGCCCCACGGTGAGTCATAAATGACGTCATCCATGACTCATCGCGCATGACTCGTAAGTGATGACTCATCGAGCATGACTCATCAAGGGTGACTCATTTCAAAGTATGATGGTCATACCCTCGAAGGTGTATGGTGGGTCCTTGGCCTTCAAAGGGTCAAAAACCTTCGAATTTTTTCAAACCTTATAATATATTTATCATTCGAAAGGTCTATGAGAGGTAAGTTTGATGGTCATACCATCGAAGGTGTATGGTTGGTCCTTAACCTTCAAAAGGTAAAAAACCTTCGATTTTTTTCAAATTTTATAATATATATATATATATATATATATATATCATTCGAAAGGTATTTGAGAGGTATATCTAATGGTCATACCCTCGAAGGTAAATGGTGGGTCAATAACCTTCAAAGGGTGTCCAAAATTAAATATTTTTCAAACCATATAATATATATATATATATCATTCAAAAGGACTTTTGATGATGAGTTCGAAGGTCCAAGAGTCCAAGGGTCCAAGGTTCAAAAATTTTAAAACCTTATAATATACATATCAAACGAAAGGTATTTAAGATGTAAGTACTCATGGTCATACTTTCAAAGGTTTATGAATGGTCCTTAACCTTCAAACCTTCAAAGGGTCCAAAACCTTTAAAAATTATACATTTAGATATATACATGTCAAATAAAAGGTAATACAAAGGTGAGTATGATGGTCATACCCTCAAAGGGTTCAAGGTTCAAATTTTTTAAAACCTTATAATATACATATCAAACAAAAGGTAATTCAAAGGTGAGTTCGATGGTCCAAGTTTGAAGGTCAAAGGATCCAAGGACCCATGGTTTAAATTTTTCAAACCTTTAAATTTAAATATCAAACAAACGGCAATACAAAAGTACTCATCGATGACTCATTTAATTTTTTTTTGAACAAAGACAATGACGCACCCATGGGATTTATTATTTATTACTATCAATAGTATTATTATTATTATTTATTATTATTAATTTCAATATTATTTATTATTATCAATAGTATTATTATTATTATTTTCGAAGATATTTTCAAATTTATTATTAATATTATTATTATGATGATTTATCAAGGTCATTTAAACAAAGACCATGATTCATCCGCTGAGTCATCAAGGTCCTGCTATTTTTAGTAACACAGATATCTATATTTAGTAACATTTGTGATCCGATCACTCATCAAGGTCATTTAAGTACATATGACTCATCATTTTTTAAACAAAGATATTATTATCATTATTATTCTTTTCAAAGTAATATTTTCAAAGTTATTTTGAAAATTCTTATTAGTACTATTATTATTATTATTATTATTATTATTATTATTATTATTATTATTATTATTATTATTATTATTATTATTATTATTATTATTATTATTATTATTATTATTATTATTATTATTATTATTATTATTATTATTATTATTATTATTATTATTATTATTATTATTTTAAATATTTTTACAGTTATTTTTAAAGTTATTTTCAAAGAATTATTATCATTATTATTTTTTAACAACACAGTTGAAGATTTTATAAATAATCATGATACTTACAGTGATAAGGAAATCATAAATATTTTAAAAATTTTCAACTTTGTTGTTAAAAAATTTCAATGAACGCTTATCTTCAGAATAGGTTGGACTTAATTTTTCCTTATTTCTAGTATGACTTCCTTGCTATAAATGACATATATAAAAAATATTGACAAAATAATAAAGTTACCAAATGTGTTTTGTGATTTAAACAATAATATTCAACAGTTTTACTTGTAGAAATCATCGGTAATAAATAAATTTCTTAATAACTAAATTACTTTTGTTTTTACATTTATAACAATTGAGATAGCCAATCAAATTAGCGTTTTCAAAATGTAGAAATTGTAACCATGGTTGAACCTTCAAATGTCTAAATAACATCATTTTGTATAACATTAATAATAAGGATGATTGGTACCCTTGCAACCTGTTGAGTGTATAAGCAGTACCCATAGGGGGACAAAATATTTTGTCGGATAGACTATGAATATATATAATAATAATAATAATAATAATAATAATAATAATAATAATAATAATAATATACTTTGAAAATAAATAATAAGAAATTTGAAAATAATTTTGAAAATGATAATAATAATAATATTTTATAAATAAAATAAGAATTTTGAAGAAAATAATCATGAAATATTGAAAATCGTAAATTGATGCAGAAATTGTATTTTATGAATATTTAAGTAAATAATAATAAAACATCGAACATAAAATAATATGAACTTCGCAAATAATAATAATAATAATAATAATAATAATAAATTATTATTATTATTATTATTATTATTATTATTATTATTATTATTATTATTATTATTATTATTATTATTATTATTATTATTATTATTATTATTATTATTATTATTATTATTATTATTATTATTATTATTATTATTATTATTATTATTATTATTATTATTATTATTATTATTATTATTATTTAAATATTTTTACAGTTATTTTTAAAGTTATTTTCAAAGAATTATTATCATTATTATTTTTTAACAACACAGTTGAAGATTTTATAAATAATCATGATACTTACAGTGATAAGGAAATCATAAATATTTTAAAAATTTTCAACTTTGTTGTTAAAAA